>CANXYC010471732.1:0-44494 GCA_948193065.1 Aleurites moluccanus
ATGTTTCCAATAACGAGTTTTCCTAATACTTAAAAAAAAAATATGGTCGACTAATATATATATATATATATATATATATATATATATATATATATATATATATATATATATATATTGATTATAAAATGAAACTATTTAAGAATTGATGTCAGAGTTAAAAGCTCAATAATAAAATTAATGTTAAAAATATCAAAATAATCCTCAATATTTAATTTAATAAAAATAAATAAATTTGAAAAATCTCATTTTAGCTTAATGGAATATTTTGATTATTTTTTTATCATTAATTAATTAGAAAATTCGAATATCAATTGAATATTTTAGCCATTAACATCTTAAAGTTTTCAAAATTTACAATCATTAAAATATCTAAAATATGTAATTTCTTTATTTATTACAATATAAATAACATCAGTACTAATCACAAATAACACATGGAATTTTACATTTTATTGCTTACGGGTGAACTTTTCTCCCGTAATCTCTTTTCTTTAGAAAACATTGCCGCCAATCTGCATATTGAAATTAATGTATTAAAACCTAGCAAACTTGGAGGCTAATTTTAATTACCTAAATTTTATTGATATAAAAAAATTAATTATGGTTAAAAATATTAATTAAATAAAATTAAATATACGTACTTCTTAAGAGCCAGTTCATTAGTGCCACCTTTTTCAACTGTCTCTAATAAACCATTCTGCAAATCCACTCTAGAAACAGGTTTCTTCAATAGGTTTTCACCAATAAGTACCAGTTTATCCAATTGCTCTTTTGTAGCAATATCAACAGAAGAGTCTCTTCCATTTAATGTATCCTCCTTTTTTTTTTTCAATATTTAAATAAAATTTGTCATTAGTGATTAATTTTATTTATTAGAAAATTAAACTAAAAAAACAAGAGGTTAATTAATCGATTCATATATTACTTGAATTCTCAAATAATTTGCTTCAGAATGAAGTGCTCGAAAGACAACTGAGATATGGAAATCAACCATATCAGCACTTGCTTGAGTGAATACATCCACTAATGGAACTGAACCACCATGAAACAACCAACCTAGAGGGCCCCATTTTGCTGCCATTTTTGCATTATATTTTTCCTCTTTCTTTGATGTGCCGGTAACTATTGAGATCACAAGAAACCGGCCATAGTCCATCGGCTTTATAGGGAAAAAATCAGGATTTGCATCGAATACTTGTTTGGTCACTTGGGTTATTGCAACTAATGCCTGGAGACAATTATATAATTAAATATGACTGCAAAAATAATTAACTATATATGCAACACTTAATCAAATCAGCTAAATAATTAATTTATTATTATTATTTTTTAAATTAATACCGGATTGTTTGCAGCAACACCACCGTCCCTATCTTGATTCTTGAAGTAGTAAGCGGGAGGTATGTCGGTGCCGCTGAAGTGCTTATGCATATGTCTTAAGAGCTTTGCATTTACGCATGGACACTACTTCGCCTGCATGCACCAACACCATAGGGTTTAGTTAAGGAAAATTCTAAACTATTCTTAGTGTAGCAGTGAAGCTATTTATTTATACACCATTATTTTTATAATTTTATAAAATATGTGTGAGTAATTTCATATTGATTAATGATAAAAAATATAAATAATTATAATAAGAATGATAATTTAATGTTACAAATGACTTAAATTATTTTCTATTATAAAACTCAATCAATTATAAGTTTGAGATACAAATAATTTAACATTTTATTAATTTTTTTTATATAAGAAAATTATCTATATCATTTTTTAATTTTGTTTTATTTAAAATTTTTCCGTTCATATTTAAGAGAGATAGAAATCTGACTTTGAGATGAAGATTAATTAAACTAGACTTAATTAACAAGTTTAATATGAATTCATATTAATGCATATGTAAAATTTAAATTTAATTTTAAATTATACATGTCTCACATATAGTTGTGCAAGAAATTGCTACACAATTATTTGTGAAAAAAAGATTTCAATTTCATAAGTTTTCTTTAATTATTTTGAAATGTAGGAATATCAAGTCAAGTTGGTATGACTTTTCATTAATCAATGGTTCAATATTTTCAAATGTTTAGTAATATTATTGTATTCAACACTAAAATTACGAGAAACACTCAATTCTCGTTGTGGATTCAATATTATTTCAAATCTTACACAATTTGTGGTCCAAGTAGAAGATTATATATAATTTATTTAATTTTCATTTATAACATTTAATTAAAACCCTAATTACTTAGACAATTCCGTATGCAGGGCATCAAGAGTCGAAAAAAATGGTTGGCTGCAATCGTTTGATACCAAAAGTTGGGATTACAATATTAGTGAGTGCCTCATGCACACGAACCTCTCCTAGTTTCTCCCTTATCTGTCGGTGAAGGTATTTTCCATCATATTTGGGTCCTAATAATGACTTAAATATGTTTCCAATTGACCCACTTATGCCCCCTGCATCCAATTCCAACCGATAATTCAATCAATATATAGTTAAAAATGTCAATTGTGTTAAGAATATTATGGCTTATATAATTTTAAAAATGTTAACCTCAAAAGTTAGTAATTAAAATTAGAGTGTCCAATTATATATAAGTTCATTCAATATTTTGTATTTAGTCAATGTGAGATTTTTTATCTTAACAAATTGGTAGCCAAAAAATTTTGGAGATATATAAAGCAATATAAGTTTGTCTTTTTACTTCTTTTGGGGAAAAATTTTTGGACTGTGATCGAGATAGAAGAGCTTGATGTCTATGGCAGCAAAGAGAGGACGATTTTCTTCGTTTGGAGCTGTTAACATTGCGGTTATCAGACCACCTGTACTTGTTCCAGCAATCACATCGAAGTAGTCTGCAAGTCTTGCATCCTCACCATCCAATTCCTGCCCCAATTAGTTCGCAAGATAAAAAGATTAGATCTACTAGGGACTTGGATAATATTATTGACTTTATACATACTTGAGTGATCGAATGCCTGCCTCAGTAATATAGCAAGTTAGGAGTTTAATTCTAGCAACTCATAATGTATAGAGTTACTAAGAATATTGCAGGGGAATTTAATTAATATATAAGTAATTTTAGTTTAGGAAATGCATTGATCAATGCTATTTTTTGAAAGGCGAGTTAACCAAATTCAATTTTATAAATATGGTGTGCATATACAAAATTCAATTTCTATTTAAAAAACACACGCACAAAAAAAAAAAAACATAAATATAGATAGACCTAAAAACCTTAAATAAAATTAACAAATTAATACATATGTACCTGAAGCTGTGCTTCAAGGTAAGCAAGAATTGTAGCTGGGATGATCCCTCTGATACCACCCCCATCAATGCTGAGTATTGTGATCAACTTCCCATAAATTGGGGGCTGAATTTGAAGAACAGACGATGATGGTATTCTCTCCATTAATTATAAAGATTAATTTATGAACTAGAAGGAACAACTCAAATATTGATTAAGAGAAGAATTGAAAGAAAGTAAATAAATCTTTTATTAGCTATAGCAAGGAAAAGAAAGCTCAAGTTTTTTCAAGTCAGGAAATTTTAGTTTCGACAAGCATTTGGCATCTTCAACCATCTATTTATAGGCCAACTGCAAGAAACAGTCCTATAGCAAATCATAATGTAGCCCAATTATTTGGACTTGCTACCAATATTTGTGGTTCCTAGTAATGACTCAAAAGGATGCTGAAACTTTGGGTAATATATCTCTACTTAATTAATTATAAGATAAGAGGGTGCATAGAAGGCCAGTGGATTTTATTTTTCCTCACCTAGCAAAGCTCTGTGGTTGAAAATGTCAATATATATTATCTTAGTTATTAGATATAAATGTTTGACAAAATTTTTTAATACAACTGTTAATTTTTTTTTATTTTTAATAACTGCATCAAATTCATATAGTGAGTGTTTGGTAAAGTTTTTTAATACAGTTGTTAATTTTTTTTGTTTCCAACAGCTACATCATACTGATTTGATTACTGACAGTTATTAGCTGTTAGATAGTTAAACTACTGATATTTATAAAAACTCCAATTTGAAATTTAAAAAAAAAAATTCATATTTATTTAAATAAAAAAATTTAATTATCATTTAAAAATAATATTAAAATAAAAAGGTAAATATTAATAATATTTATTATTAACGGTCATTAAACATATTAACAACTAACAACTAATAATAATTTTACCAAACTTTATAACAGTCAACTATTAAATAACAGTTATCAGCTATCAACTACCAGTTACAAATTATCAGCTATCCGCAACAATTAACAGTTAACAGCTGCTACGAAGAGCTAAACTAAATGAGACATTAATTAATTTTTTTTTTAGCTATAACTATCAATTGTTAGTTAGTTGTTCAATAGTCAAATAATTCACATTTATATAAATAAAAAAATATCATATTAAAAAAATATTTAAATAAAAAATAGTTGGCCATGGGAAGGAATTGATGACTTGAGTAGAAAGGTAAGAGAGGAATTTGAGTTTTTTCCTTGTTGCAGAGATGAAGTCGTCGGTGTTAGCTTTGGAATAGAACAGACTGAATGTTGAAACTCTAAGAGGGGAGTAGCTAGCGCTGAACTGAATGCCCTGGCTTACTTGGGGCCAATTGTTACTTGTGTCATAAAACTGAGTTCTAAGGATCCAAAAAGTAGAAAGATTACTATAAATATTAATATTTATTATCCATAATCATATTATCTATAATCGTCATTAAACATATTAAAAATAATAATTAATAATAATTAATTATAAATTAATAAATAATAATTACTATAAGTAGCTAAACCGGGACATGTGTCTTCTTCCCTTGCATTTTACACATTATTACATGAAGAATTTTCCTGCGTGAGAATTGGTTATAAAGGCAATGATAAAACATCTAATTAGGCACTTAATTGGTGTTAAGTAATGGATTCTAACTATTCTTACAAGTAAATTTACAACCCAAATTATATAGAAAAAATTGGGTCAAAATCGTGAGACATATACAATAAATTGTGAAAATATTTATTAAACTAATAATTTAATAATAAATTCTTATATATATATGGTTTAATTCTCTGAATATTAATTTAAAAAATATTTATATTAATTAAAAAATTCATGTTTTATATAATTGATTATCCAACTAATTGGTCTATCTAACAATTAATTTCTAATGATCTGGTAGTTAATAGCTCTTTTTTCACTCACCATTTCTCTAATGACATAAGTTGTGAAATTGATGAACTTTCACAAAAACGGGTGGGGTTTGAAATATATGAGCAACTTGAAGAATGATATTAATTTTCGCATTGATATTAAATTTATTATTTAGAAAAATATATATTTATTTTAAATTATGTCTTGGTGTACACTAAATTTTATAATTAAATTTTACTATTTTAAAATTAATACTTTGATACTTGAGTTTTATTCATGATTCAGCATTTTAATTTTTATTTATAAAATTATGAATTTTTTATTATATTTTAGTTCTTAACATTTAAATAATATAACACGCTTAAATATTTAAAATTTTATTATTAAGTTGCTATTTTTAAAAATTATTTGGATCCCTCGTACGTTTATACTTATATCATTAAAGTTGATGTAAGTATTAAAATTTATTTACTCTTATAAAAGTAATTCTATTGATAAGTTGTGGGTATTCATCAATATTTCAATTTAAGGATTCTAATAAAAAATTTTACAAAATTTAGGAAATTTCAATTCAATAATTTATAGGTATTATATGTTGTAATTTGTAATAATAATAATAATAATAATAATAATATATTTTTTCATAATTTAGGTTTTGAATTTTTTTTAAGTACAAGATTGGCGAGTTAAGAGTTTATGCATTTATATTATTTTAGTTTGTTGTTTTTTACCTTGCATATGAATATTGATGGCTAAAATGTTTTTACCTTGCATATGAATATTATATCATAAGATTAAATTAAAATTTTATAAGATTGAAAAATTAGTTAAAATTGAAAACATGCCCATATTAATTTTTGTTATTCCCTAAATTATACAACTATTATCATCATCATTAAAAGAATTCCTTATAAACCTATATGAATAATAGAAATCATAGGAAAACTCAAGTTTTTTATTATTATTTTGATTATTAATAAGAACCCTAAATTATATCAACCTATATTTTAAATGCCTAAGAAAAAAATCCTTAAATTATAATATATTGTACAAGAATTTGAATAATTAAGTATGAAACTTAAACACACATATACTTGTAACATAGCCATAACTTATTAGTTATGTTAAAATTTTTGTATGGTAGTGAATTACATATTTAATGGAGCTAAATTATTAATTTAAAATTTTAATATTCTATTAGTATATATTAAAATTCTTATAATTATATACAATTCATGAAATAATTTTATATTCAGTTATCGTCTTTTATTTTAATAGTTTAGTAAGGTGAAAAGGTTAATGTTGTTCAATTTTACAAAAATAATTAGAGCTGAGCCTATAATAATTTTTTTTAGAATGTACGTAATGATAATTAAGCTTAATTGTTCAACACTGATTAAAAATTATTATAAAATTATATTTATAAAAACTATTAAAAAAGATAATTTTTTTTCTGCATAACAAAATTATAGTTTAACAATAATTTATTATTAGTATTAACATAAAAGTTAAAAACTATTTATTCACATAGTAAAGTAAACATACTTAAAAAACTACACTCAACAATAACAATCATATTTTTAATCATTGATTAAGTTTCAATTGAAATTGAAATTTGTAAAATTTTATATTCTAAACCGACTCTAACAATTCAACCAAAACTCATTGGTATAATGGTTTTTTTTTTTTTTTCATTAATGTGTAAATGCATGTATATATATAATTTTTTTTGTTTAATTTAATTAAAGGTATTTTTATCCATATCTTACAATTAATAAGACTAAATCATATTTTGATATTTATGACTACTACTCTCAATATGTACATTTTTCATTATAAAATCTCATTATAAAATACAAATGTATCTTATTACTTATATTACATCTCATTAAAATATATATATATATATATATATATATATATATAATTAATTACTTATATAATAGGTTACGAAAGCTGAATTGTTTTTCTTTTTCTTTTTTTTATTTTATATTTAATGAAAGGGATATGGATTCAGCCCCAAAACAACACAAAACCACTATGAAAGAAGACTATGCCAGAACACTCCAATGGCATCATCAAAGACTTCTTCTATTACCCGAGCAAAACATGTTGCATGGTGGATAATTACGCCATGTAGATGAAGCTTCTCATGCAAAACATGACACCAATAACTGCTTTATGAAGCTGAATTGTTGGTGGATAATTATGTTGTTAAGATAATAAATCACACATTGATTAAATATAGAATATTAAATGAATTTATATATAATTAATTTTTTTAATTTTTTGAAATTAATATTCTCATAATTGAAATTTCAATTTCACTTTATATATTTTGAGTTTAATTTAATTTCAATTCTTATATCATAATGGATTTCTTTCAGTTATCTTTCGTCCGAGTTGAGCTTTTAATTTTATTCAGTGTTGAATTTTTTTTAATTGTTTCTTCATCACTGTTAAATTTTCAATTTTTCGTTCCATAATAGGTTTTTTTCAGTTATTACCTAATTTTTATCATAAATTTACAAGTATTAATTGGATTTAATAAAAAAAATTATTCTGACACAATTATCATTTGAGAGGGAATGTTAAGATAATAAATCACACATTAATTAAATATAAAATGTTGAATAAATTTATATATAATTGAATTATCTAACATCAATAACTAGCTTTTAAAGTTAATACTATTATTAACCTTAAGCTTCTAAGATTTCTAACACCATATATATATATAATTCGTGCATACATTCACCAATTCGCCAATCCATTCAATATGCACTAATTACTGACTTAATTCAGTTAATATAAATCACATATCACTTTTTATACATATAAACCTATTAAGTTTTTTTTTTTTTTTTACTCTTCTTAACTAGTTTATGTGTTGATCTTAAAGTGAAATTATAAGACTTAAAATTGTATCTATTTTTTTTAAAATACATTATTTTATCTTAATTTTAAAATTTAATTACAGTTATATCCATTCGACAAAATTGAAATGAAAATTACTCATTATACCTATTATTTTTCTTAATATATTCTATTACAATGAAACATATAATATATAGTAAGATTCTGATAGGGATAAATCATTGCTTATGGGATGAGCAAAGCTGCATGCAGATGACTGTGTTTTTTCGGATTGTGCATGCTGATGATTTATATATCTAGTTTGATGAGTATTATATGATCGTAACTGCAGCAATAAATAATATATGAAATATATCTGGGTCGTTTACTTTTTTATTTTTTATTTTTATAAATTAAGTTGAACTAGATGTTTAGTGTTAGTAAATCAATTAAGTAAGATGTTGATGTGCGGAATAGTAAGTTCCTGTTTGGCACAACTTATGGAAAGAAAAAAATAGCTTTTTTGGGTGAGAAACTGATTTTGACTCAGTTTTTAGTGTTTGGTAAATATCAAAATTAATAAAAATAATTATTTTGATAGTTAAAATTCAACTATTTAGATAAGTTAGAAATTAAAACTTTTCAACATAGCTGAATTTTAGATTAAACGCGTAACTGATTTTAAAAAATTAATAAATAAAAATACCCTTATGAATTTATAAACAATTTTTATATTGTATTTTACCAAACACAAACATACAATTAATTGCTTTTGGAAGTATCACTTTTAAAAATAGAATTTTTTCACATATGAAAAATTATTTTTATAAATAGTGCCAAACTAGGTCTAAATATAATTATATTAATAATTGTTTCAATTACGTACTTTCCAAATTTAATAGATAAATATTTAGATGGAAACAGATTTTTAAGAATGTCGTTTAAAAAATTATCAGGTTAATTTTTTTTCTTTTTTTGTTATTACATTTCAAAATGAGATGCTCAAACACTTAAAAAAATTATTTAATTTTTAAAATATTATTTATATGTCTATTTTAAATAGATATAAATACCCCTATAAACAAAAAAAATAAAATTTATATTTATACATAAATTGGATCTCAAGATTTATCTGGTGATGAGTTTAGGTCACTCAATAATTTTTTCCATAGCCTTTTCCCAGATCCACTAAAATTAACAAGTCAGCACAAAAATTTCCACAAGTTCATTGTTTATTCATCTTTGTTAACTTTATATCAGTTTAACATGATTTTTAGAAGCCAACAGTTAGCGTGTGAGTATCCAACAGCTAATACAGAGTATTTAGTGCTTATTTAATTTAAATCCCGATTGATTTAACTATTTGTAATAATTGTTAGCTGTTATTAATAATTGATAGTTGATAAATAGTGGTTGATAGTTAATAACTAATGGCTGGTACCTAATATATGTATTTAGTAAAATTATTATTAATTATTATTATATTTAATAATTATTAAAAATAACTATTAATATTTATTTTTTATTTAAATATTATTTTTAAAAAATAATTTAATTTTTTAATTAAAAAAAATTCAATTTAAAATTTTTACAAATAATAACTGTTTAATTATTTAACAGGTAAATTGATAATAACTAAACAATATAATATAGTTGTTTAAAATAAAAAAATTAAAAAATACCTACTTAATTTAGAAAAGTCAGCGCTCAGTTGTTGAATATTCAACTGCTGACATAGAGCACTTAGTAAAATAAAATTAAAAACAGTGGTTATATTTTCAATCGCTAATTTTTAGAATTATAATTAACAACCAACTTTTATATCAAAAGCTATATTTATGGTTTTTGAATTCAAAAAGCTAGTTTTTTAATTTCTAAATATTTTAATATTTACATGCATTCATATGATTAAATATAAATTAATTAAAGTGTATAATAATTTTATTAATATATTTTATGTATAATATTAAATTATTAGTTGTATATACTTAAAATTTATTATAATACATAAAATAATTTTTTTTAATCATCATTTTATAGTCTAACTCTAATTTCAATCACTTAATTACCAAACTCTTTATAATTACTTGCAATTACTAACTAACAATGAATACTGACCGTTGATTGTTAACTGCTCACAATAATTGAGTGTCGCTAAATCAAATATATCCTTAGTTAAGAAAATATAAAAGCCAACAATTGAAAAATTATTTTTAATCGAAAGTTAAAATTTATAGTTATGAACTTAAAAATTAATATTTTATTTAAAAAAATATTATTAAAATAAAAAATAATTATCAAAATATTTATTACTGAACAATATTTATTATTAGTTCAAAATTAATTAATTAAGTTGTTCATTGGAAAGTTTTTAATCACGCGTGTTTATCCCATAGACCAAATATAGGGAGAAATGACATATTTTATATTTGTACAAATTAGGTGCCTGTTGGTAAGAATTAATTGCTCGTATAATATAAAAGTGGAATGATTAATGTGTTAAATTTAGAATTCGTTGATACCTTTATTTTATTTTATGTCTTATTTTTATATTTTATATTTTTTTATATATTATATTATCTATAAAATATATTAATTATTAAAATATTATAAAAATAAATAATATAACTAATGAAAATAATATAAAATAATAAATATTTTTTTTTTAGGAAAAACTTTGAGACTTTTAAGGGTTAATAATTAGGCTAATTAATTGACGGACGTAAGATTAACTAAGATTGAAGAAACCGTCAAAATTAATGTGAGCGCTTATTTGAAATAGGCTGAATTAATTAGACATAGAAATAATTAAGGAGATCAAATCTTTACTTGTTTGCTTCAAACATGTCGTCCTAGAAGTTAGATTAGTCAAGCATTTCTCATCTTAAACTTTTTAGTTCGATATTTGAATTTTTAAATTTCGATTTAATATCATTTGTAACAAATATTTGATTATTGTATTATTAGTCCAATTTCACTTATTAAGGTAAGTTTGGATTATAATATTCACAATTTTTTTACCTTTTATTGCTGATAAATATTTTATTTTACTGAATCATTATTAGTCAGAGATTTAAATTTTTAAATTTTTTGATAGTTTGCTTAAATTTATAATAAGAAATTATGAATTATTCATAATTTTATGCACATGAATAAAGTGACTCAAAAATTTTAAAAGATCTAGACTATTCTAATCAAAAATAAAAATAAAATTATTAATTTTTAAAAAAATTTATATTTGACCCACTCAAATTCAAATTTTTACACAATTTCAAATGTTTTATTTTTTCTATTTTTACCATTATCTTTCATACTATTTAATTAATTTTTTATTATCATTTCATTCAATATTTATTTAATTTTCAGTTTACTTAAAATTAATTTCATAACTTCTTCTTTGTGCAGGCAGCGCAACATAAGTTTATACATATATATATATATATATATATATAAAAGAGCTACCCTGATTGGGTTTAAGGTTCAAGGTTTTTTTTTTTATTATTATTTTTATTTACGGAGAAAAAATAAAAGGTGTGTTGCAGTTGTTTGTTTTCTTTTTGGGATGTGAGCATTTAAACTATTGTATAATATATTAGAAATTACTCCTTATTTTGGGCCGATAAGGCCGAATTAGTGCCAAAAAATTCTGTTCAATGACATGCTTAGTAGGTCAAATTTGCCTAAATGAGACATGAGCCTTATTAGCAAGCAAGCCCAAGTACAAACAATGTGGGTTTTTAGCCCATTGATTAAAAGATGCGGATCTTGCAGGAGTAAAATTCCATTATAATGGACAGCAGAAAAAACCGTCTCCAAACTCGGAGTTTCTAATTACTTAGCGTACAAATAGCTATTTCGGCCTCCCGCCTTATTCTATCTCTGCGCTGCGATTTTACAGGAGACCAAGAAAGAAAGGAGAAGACCAAGAAAATAGAATTGCCATTTTTGTAAAGAAATAAATAAAAGAGAAGAACTATGCTTCGTCTTTGTTCTAGACCCCGACGCTACCGTCGCCTCCCCCTTTCTCTTCCTCATTCCTTCTCTTCTACTTCTCCTAAGAACCCAGCCGAACCCCCCGACAATCCAAAAAATCCCAATCATGTCCCTGCCCAACCGCCAATTATCCACCATAACCCTCTTTTAACAACCACCACCAGCACTTCTTCTTCTCTCTCTCGTTACTCTTTACTTGGTATCTCTGCCGCTGTTTTATCTACTGTGATCGCTTCCGTTGCGCTCCTCTTCCCAAACGACCGCCATTCACCGGAATCTAACCCTAGCCATATCCCTAATCCCCTCTATGATGATATTGAACACACGATTTCTAAATCCAATGAGTCTTTTAGGAGAGTTTTTTATCATTTTAAGCAAACAGGTGTTGCCGCATCGGTTCTATGGCAATCATTAAGGTCTGTGCTTTCTTCTGCGAACCACGAAGTTAGAGTGGGATTCGAGCTGCGGGTGGCGTCCTTGTTGTCCGACATTGCAGCTGCAAATGGGACCCGCAGAGCGGCGTTGGTTGGGGCTGGCGGTGGGAAGGTGGTGGATTGGTTGCTTGAGACTGTGGCGATCGGTGGGGATGGATTTGGCACTCAGGATGAAGCTGCGAGGGCCCTTGCGTACTTGATTGCGGATCCGAATGTGTCTGCAGATGTGCTTGGCAGGCCCCATGCTGTGCCCTATTTGTTGCGCTTTATATTTTCTTGCCAGCCAAAGAAGAAGGTCAGTATTTATGGTAATATCTGTCGGTATTAGTTGCATTTTCCGATGATTAAATGGCTCTTACTGTTGTGTATTTCCGAGTACATGAACAAATTGAAGTTTGCAATTGTTGCCAACTTGTGATTAGCCTTCTACAATCTTCAGTTTTTACCGCAAGGTCATGTTCTTCGCTTTTCAATCCGTTGCCACATGTAAAATAAGGCTCGCCAACCTGAGTGGTGAACGGAGACGAATGTAGAAATGTAGCTTTGTGCAATTGATAATTATTTAATTGGTATTAGGGGTAGCATTTCCTGATGTATGTACCCAAAAACACGTAGTGTGTCAAATACTGATTTGGGTTTGTACCATGCATGGAATTTGGATCAAGCATGTGTCTCTACTAAAAATTAATTATTGCATTAGTTTTTAGAGATTAGTTCGCAGTATTTTCAACTTTATCATTTTATTGAGTTATGTACTGGGTCATTCAAGCTTTCACTCCTGATCTTATTTGTCATTCCAAGTTGTATTTTGCCATTAATGTATTGCATTTTTGTGGGAGCAGCATTCAAGACGTAGTTCATTCGATATTTGTGATTCTTTGAAAGGTAGGAGCATGCTTGTGGCTGCTATCATGGATATCGTTACATCCAGCTGTGATAGTCTAGAAAAAGTCCCTTTCAAGCCATCCTTGACAGGAAATGCTGAAACAAGGGATATTGTTGCAGCCATTGAAGTCATTGAGGAAGGTGGCTTGCATATGGATGGGCCACATGAAAATGAAGATGATGACAATGGTGGAAGGGGAATGAAGGGTATTGGAATTAAAATTCTTGAAGGTACAACAGTTTTAGGGCTTGCAAGGAATAGTGAGCTGAAAAAGTTGGAGAATTCTAATTCTAGTCGCATGGAATCATTTAATCAGACTCCAAGAACCCTCAGCTTGCTACAAAAGCAAGATAGTTCACTGGCGCATAATTTGTCTTCTGCAGTTGTTCCTGGACTCTGGGATGATCTACATTGTCAACATGTTGCTGTGCCTTTTGCAGCTTGGGCACTGGCCAATTGGGCAATGGCATCTGAGATCAATAGATCTCATATTCAGGAACTAGATCAAGATGGGCAAGCTGTGATGACTGCCTTAATTGCACCTGAAAGATCTGTGAAATGGCATGGAAGCTTAGTAGCCCGGTTGCTGTTGGAGGACTGTAATCTGCTGTTAAATGATTTTGTTTCTGATTGGAGTTCCAGCCTTCTCACAACTCTCTCAGAGGCAAGTAAAAATGATGATATTCCTTTGGCTCAGGTGGCTTTATCTGGTTTTTTGCTTTCCATTGAGAGAAGTCCTGGGGCACAGAAGATGGTCATGGAAAAGGGTCTTGAGCTGATGAGAGAGACAGTGAAGCGGACTGCAAAATACAAGCAAGTGCAAGAAGCATTAGCAAGGGCTTTGGAGTTACTTTCTACTGGGGATATGCTTTTACCTCTTGAAGAAAGCCAAAAGTGGTCTGGCATTCTGCTTTCTTGGGTATTTGGAAAAGTTTCCTCAGACACTATACGATCTTCAGCCACAAGAATCCTTTCATGCATTCTTGAAGACCATGGACCATCTTCTGTACCAATTTCTCAAGGATGGTTAGCCATTCTGCTAAATGAAGTTCTGGCTTCCAGCAAGGCCTCATCTAATAAGGGAGGTACTCAGCCTAAAAGTGACCAAGTGAAGGTTCGTGAATATTTTTCTCATTTCATTTAGTATTAAGGAGATGCTGCATGCAAAGCAAAAGTTTAGCCTGCTTTTACTTTAAACAGTATTTCTTTTTCTAGCATATACAACTAGAATATACTTTTATTATCCCTATATTTATTCCTGTACCAACAAGGCCAGTTAACTTTTGCAGACTCGAATAGATCAGTCCAACATTCTTTTTGCGACACAGACTGCTAATCAGTTGGCAGGTGCTGTTGTAAATCTAGCTGTGAATCAGCTGGGAGCAGCCACTGATTCTGTTGACACATTCCCACTGATTGATCTTCTTTCACTGGAACCTTTTGTTGGACCATTTCAAAACTTTAAGAAAGATGCTGTGTCTAAATTTAATGTGGCAGATACTGCTTTGGCAACACTTAAGGGGATCAAAGCACTGACTGAACTTTGTTCTGAAGATTCTTTATGTCGAGACAAAATAGCTGAACTTGGGGTCTTGTGCTTATTGAGGCGCTTTTTGTTGTGTGATGATTATGAGAGACTATCTGCAATGGAAGCTTATGATGCATCTAGAGTCCTTGAGGCACAGGAGCGGGCACCAAATGTTTCTGGTGAGACGTCTAGTTCAGTTACTAATGATCCATCTAGTGTGCGAGTTCCACCGACAGCTCACATTAGAAGGCATGCAGCTAGGCTGTTAACTGTCCTTTCACACCTTCCTAAAGTCCAGAAGGTCATTCTAGCAGATAAAACTTGGTGTAAATGGCTTGAGGATTGTGCTAATGGTAAGATCCCAGGTTGCAGTGATTGCAAGGTACAAAGTTATGCTAGGGCAACACTCTTAAATGTATTTTGCTGTCAACTTGCCAGCAGAAACTCTGTAAACAATGATATTCCTGAAAATAAAGGTACAAACAGAAATAGCAGTTGTCCTCAGTATAATGACATGATATTTTTGATTAATCCCGAGTTGTCTCACTGGAAGATCTGTGATAATATGGATAGTAAGACAATTCAAAGGAACGGATCTTCTTTAGCTGAGGCTGATTCTATCAATAGTGACAGTTCATCCATAACCAGAACCTCAAACTTTTGTGAATGTTCTACTTCTGCCTACAAATCCCATAATAGCTCTAAATTAGGGGCTCCTCAGTTAGATGTTGTCTTTGTCCATGGCTTACGTGGTGGGCCTTATAAGACTTGGCGCTTATCTGAGGACAAAACCTCAACTAAATCTGGCTTGGTAGAGAAGATTGATGAGGAAGCTGGGAAGCTAGGAACATTTTGGCCTGCTGAATGGCTTTCAGCTGACTTGCCTCAAGTGCGCATGTTTACCCTCAAATACAAGGTTTGCTAGGAATTATTTTCTGTTATTGGTTCCCTCTGATGTGGCCTTTTAGTTTAGCCCCTCCAATTGCTGTCTGACTCCTGATTTGAATTTTTTATGCAGACAAATCTTACACAATGGTCTGGAGCTACCTTGCCTCTTCAGGTACTTTATCTTTGTCAATCTTTTGACATCAATGCTCAATTTGATTTGTTTGGTTGCACTATCTCTTCTTGCTAAGATTTAGTTACTAAAGATACAAAAACACATGTTTAAGAAGTGTCAAATGATCGCAAACTAGCCTACTGGGATTTTTTAAAAAAGATGCAGCACAAATGTTGGGTTTTGATAAAATTTTGTAGCTTATGACAACCCATCATGTTATTTACACCTTACTACTAGTGAGCTTAATGACCCAAATTGACACAAGATTGGGAGGATTAATTTGCTTATCAAGATTAATGATTATATTACTAAAATTATTTTTCAATTTAGTCATAATCCAATCTGAGCATATATGATGATCTGTTCTTCCAAATAAGGATACAGAAGTTTGCTTTGTAAAACTTTATCTAATATTTATTCCCACACCACTTCCCAAAAAAGGGGAAAGTTGTAGTCCCTCTTGGTTATAATATTTGCTTTTTCATTGACATTTTGATTGTAAATATCAGTTTCTTTCTGCTGCTATGGCATTATTTCTCATTGACTGTGCAGGAAGTCAGCTCCATGCTACTAGAGAAGCTTGTTGCTGCAGGCATTGGGGATAGACCTGTTGTTTTTGTGACCCACAGGTAAGCAATTATTCATTTTTCTTGGTTATCTAAGTAAATTGAATGCATCTTGCTATTCTTTATGGTATTTTAAATGAAACTTTTACCAGCAAGCTTTTTTGAGGGTCCTCAAGTATTCTCTGTACCAGTGGACCTAATGTTGGTACTGGCTCTGAAGTATCATGGGTGTAGCTTTCATACTTGTAAGATAAGAGCTTCTTAGTGAAACCGTTGTTATGATGTAAATCTTTGAGTTACGGAACTATGGCAGCCTTTAGATTCAGAGTTTCGTTCATTTCATGGATAATAGACACCAAAGACTGGGAATTAGGTCTCATGTTGTCCTATTTGTTGTTTCATGTGTCTACTTGTTTTAGTTGATTGCACCAAATGTTTTAATGCGTTGGTACATTACATTGAAAGAACTAAGCTCAGGTAGCTAGTTTCTGTAATCACCAGATGCTATATAGTACTTTGCTAGGAAACACGGTTTTCAAGTTTGTTTTTGTTGGTTCATTCCAATATTTCTGTGGATAATTTAGTTAGTCTTTTAGGTGTTTGTAGGGTAGTGTCCTGCTTTTGAAGTAACGTTTTGCTGTTGTTTGCAGTATGGGAGGGCTAGTTGTTAAGCAGATGCTGTATAAAGCAAAAGAAGAAAATATCAAAAACCTTGTGAACAACACTGTTGGAATTGTAAGCTTTACTTGGTGATTTGATATCAACTTAAATTCCAATGGTTATTTTCACTCAATTGTTAGTTTAGGCTACCAGCTTGTTTAATCTTAGGATTTTACCTTGATTTCAGGTGTTCTACAGCTGTCCACACTTCGGCAGTAAACTAGCAGACATGCCTTGGCGTATGGGCCTTGTGTTTCGCCCTGCTCCTACTGTTAGTCTACAATTAATTTAAATCAAGTTAAAATAGTTATTATGAATTGATTCATGCTGATAGTAGATAGTATTTGCTCATTCAGATAGGGGAGCTCAGAAGCGGGTCTCCAAGACTAGTTGAGCTCAATGACTTCATCCGCCACCTTCACAAGAAAAAACTGGTGGAAGTCCTCAGTTTGTGTGAGGTAATATATCTAGGCTTGAATTTTAATGTCTGTGCCCTTCTCCTGCCTCCCTTTTCTCTGTCTGGCTGTCTGTGTATGCATTTTTATCATTTGAGCCTGATGGCTAGTTGTTGTTGCTTGGCAGACCAAGGTAACTTCGATTGTTGAAGGGTATGGAGGATGGGCCTTTAGGATGGAAATTGTACCAATTGAATCAGCATACCCTGGATTTGGTGATCTTGTTGTAAGTGTGTTTGTTCTAACAAGGTTTTTTATGTGAATAATGCATTTTGGGATGAGTTAACAGAACATTCAGTCTTCTTCATCTTCTTTTTGGGATTGGGGGCCTGGTTTTGTCAAATCATTGCATGTGACTTATTTGTGATACAAGTCCCTTCAAGCTATTCAATATATTCTATATCTTCTTTCCGGAAGACATAGATGCAGGCAAATTTTGAGCATATATGTTAGATTTTCACTCAAATTTTTATTCACTTTTTTTTTTTCCAATATTTGGAAACAGGTGTTAGAGTCAACAGATCACATAAATTCTTGCAAGCCAATCAACCGCAATGATCCTTCCTATACAAAGACATTAGAATTTTTACGCAAGCTAAAAGGCCGTTATTCAAAAGGAGATGCTTCACTATGATTTTATATGCTTGAAAATTGTTTTGGACAAAGCTTAAGCTGTGATGATTAAATGGCATGGTGTGGCCGAAACTAACCGATATTCTAGATTGCAATCCATAAGCCTAATGAGATGAAACTTGCAGATAATCTAATCTTTTTCAATCAACAAATTCTTGCACCGAGGAAAAAACATTTTTGTACTTTTTTTTTTAGTTGTTTTTTTTTCAAATTTAAGCTGTAGATTAACTTTGTACATCATTTGTTATGTATTCTTGCATCTGTAAGTAAAGCTAAGCTTTAAAATAGGTTTAAAGTATATTTGTATATTCTTGATGAGGAAGAAAAGGAATCAATTGAAATTTACAGAACAGTTGATACTTGTTGCTTTGTTTTTGAACTTTGCTGGAATATGTCAAAAAGACAATAGAAATGGGTTTTGGGCACCTCTCATAGCCTTCGATGGGATGAAATTCCGAAACTTTGATGCCTAAAGCAGAATTTTTAATATTTTTTTTAGTGTTCAATTGTGAAAAGGTTCAAAATAGTTAAATTGCAATGCCAAAGTATGCGTCTTTAAAAGGAGAATTGATTTCCAGTTTTCAACGTTAAAAATGCCCTTGATCGGACTGATAATAAAAACTAATCTTGCGGTTCTGTCGTTTCGGTCGTACGGTAAAACGATGATTGCTGTTAGCTCGAAATGGCCGGCCCTGTGACCCTCAATTCGATCCAATGGACTTAAAAGCCTAAGATTTGACATAGTTGAAACCCATTAAAAGCAGGAGCAAAACCCCTGTTATTTGTTTCGGTCATACGGTAAAACCATGACTGAAATTCGCTAGAAATGGCCGGCCCTGTGACTTTCAATTCGATCCAATGGACTTAGAAGCTTAAGATTTCAAATAGTTGAAGCCCATTAAATGCAGGAGCAAAATCCTTGTTATCAACATCTACTTCTACCAGTACCAGAAAGTAGAACGAAGGCGTTAATGGTTTAAGCGAGACCTACGACTTACCAATGTGTTCATTCTCCTTAAAAACATCAATTGCACCTTTAATGGAAACTAACTTAGTTTTCTCATCCTCTCGATTAAAGCTCTTATTTCCCACCGAAAACAAGCTGACATTAACAAGAATTAGGATTGCAGCAAGGCCCTTAATCATGCGTTGCTCTAATTCCAATTCCTCATTTTCAACCACTTCAACAGCAATAACACCAAATATGGGTCCTCCATTGATTAAAAAGAGGAAGAGATACAGAAAGCCCTACCCAGGGGAGAAAAAGGGTATCACTGAAGAAATGAGATTTGTTGCCATGAGGCTTCGTAATCTCAAAGGTAAATACACCCAAAGGTCCATCAACAGCGATGATGACGACAACTCCCAAAATTCAGAAAACGACAATGTATCAGAAGAAGTTGAGAGTTGGGTTCCTAATATGGAAGGGTTTGTTAAGTACTTGGTTGATAGCAAGCTCATTTTCGACACTGTCGTGCGCATTGTGGATAAATCCGATGATGTTTCTTGTGAGTAAATGTGTCCACTTTTAGCCAAATTTTCGCCCTTTTACAAATTTCTTTGTCTTGGTCACTAGTGTTTTGGTTCCGGTGAATTTTGATTTTGGTGAATGCAGTATATGATTCTGTTATTCCCTGCTTCCTTAGTATTATGGTAAAAGAAAGAGCATGAATAGAATTAGCATTAGCAATTTTTGTTGGATAATGGCAGTGAACTTTTGTCGAATTGTCTTAATTGTTAACTAGACCTGCACAACCAATCTTGACAGCACATTTTCTTGGCCTAAAGCTTGGAAAGCTTGTGAAAATTTAATGTCCCTTTTCATTACAGATACCTATTTTAGAAGAACTGGATTGGAACGATCAGAGAGTCTTTCAAAAGACCTTGAGTGGTTTAACCAAAAGGATATTCCTATTCCTGAACCTAGTGCTCCTGGAGTTTCATATGCCAGTTACTTGGAGGAGCTTGCAGAGAAGAGCGCCCCGTTGTTTCTGTGTCATTTCTATAACATGTACTTCTCACATATAGCAGGCGGTCAAGTGATAGCTAGACAGGTGTGTTGGTGTGTGTACTTTTGGGTGTCCGCGATGTGATGTGTTCTTGATTAGACCAAGTATATAATTTCTATATGAAAACCAAGTGAAACTTTGAGGCCTTAAATTTTTTTCGTCTTCGCTGACCTTTCATAAAAAAGTAGTATCTTGTGTACACTGTACAGTCTCAAAATCTTGGATAGAGTAGCATATGTATCAGCCTGCCAAAAATTGATAATTGCAATTTATGGACATACTTCAAGCTAAGCTTGCTGCCTTGGCTGGTGATATAAAGAAGTTTCAGTTACACCTTGGAAAATCTTTAGCTGCTTGTATAAGAACAAGAAAAAAAGAGGGGTATTGTGCACATGACCTTTTCCACGGACAAATAATGGGCTCATCAAATATTATATCCAACTTTCGTTTCATATATATATTTGGCTTCCTAGCTTCAGGTTTGTTTCAATAATTCTAAAATAAGAATTGAAGAGATATGGATACCATATTGAAATAGTAAACGAAGTATGATGAAAACATGAATCTTGCGTGGTATAGCCATCCACCATAGGATAGTGAAACAAAATGGCTTAGTTTCTGCAGCTACCCCATAATAATTTGGGCAAAGCACGGACAGTGAAGAACTCTGCTTGTTCTAGTACTTCTTTATTTATTATTTAGTATTCTCTCTATTCTACAATAATTTAGGGAAGTCTTTGCATATTTGTTTGATCAATGCATAGGTGTTTCATTACCTCATCTAGTTTCTTTGAATGTTTGAGTGGTGTTGTTTCTTATCGAGAATTTAGGCATTTTGTTTCTTTTCCCTTCTGTAGAAAGCTCTTGCCATCCTTGAAACTTTTCAAACTTCATTTAGGTCTCTGAGAAGATCCTGAAAGGGAGAGAATTAGAATTCTACAAATGGGAGGGAGATGTTCAAGAATTGTTGAAGGTCACACGTGAGAATCTCAATATGCTTGGAGAGGTTAATTGCTTGAGACTGTATTTGATTTGGTTAGCATGAGCTTTTTCTTTGGGGACTTATCCACTGGATTTTTTTTAAATTTATCAATGCAGCACTGGTCTCGAGATGTGAAAAACAAATGTTTAAAAGAATCAACAAAGTCATTCAGGTATTTGGGGCAGATAGTTCGGTTGATTTTTTCATGAAGCAAGCTGTTTTCACATTCAACAATTTTGGGAAGTTTGTTCTTGGTGAGGCTGCAATTTCTTTCTTCTTTCATTATTATTGAATGATATGTTTGTGCATATTGCTTCATGCCCTTATTTTGCTCAACTTTGATTACCAGTCGTGTGATATGACTGCTTACAAGTCCATTCACTAGGGTTATCATGTTCAGAAAGAGAGATTTTAATTATCTCGACTCTCTCTTTTTCTTTTTTCTTTTCGGTTTAATTAAACATGCTTTCATGATTAAAAAGCCATTGCACAGCTGGCATGGGATTAAAAAGATTTTGTTATGATATATTGATATTGAATTTCTAATGTTTATGCTGTACTGCATTCATGTTAATTTATAGATCCCATGCAGCAAAGCTGTTCTGCTGCTCATCAAATTTGACCTAATGTCCCATAGCCTCTGGTTTGCCATTTCGTAATAGGGATCATCAATGATTGGTTCCTGCCTTTTGTTTACCAGGTTGATCGGAACAACCTAACTCCTGTCTGTAGGTAGTCAACTTTGTGATCGAACAGGATTGCAGGTTTTGTTTCTAGACATGGAGAATGGAACAGTCTTATGCT
The DNA here is from genome assembly GCA_948193065.1 of Aleurites moluccanus. NCBI lineage: Eukaryota > Viridiplantae > Streptophyta > Magnoliopsida > Malpighiales > Euphorbiaceae > Aleurites > Aleurites moluccanus. The sequence goes on from CANXYC010471732.1 coordinate 22,027, forward strand.
TGCTTGTGGTAACAGTGCCACAGTGTTTTGTCGTTTACAAAATAATCAATGTAAGGAGCAGTTTTTTTTTTTTTTTTTTCCCGGAGGTATGTACATTGGCGGAGCCCTCAAACCCTAGGAAATTATGGCCGAGTTTGGTATTACTTTCGAAAAAAAATCTGATTTTGAAGTAACTAAGAAATCTCATGAGCCAATAATAGTTACTTGTTATTGATTTTGGACATGACACATTTGAAAATGTCCAAAATCAGTTTTAAATAAAAAAAAAATTGAAAACAAAGGAAAAGTAGCTATTGGCTATTGGTTTATAAGATTTCATCCTTGTTATGGTTGAAAATCAGTTTTTTTTTCCTCAAAACAATGTTAAACTGTGCCTATATCTGTTCCAGAAACTAGCATCTGCTCAGGGGTCCATGCAAGGAACCGAGGAATGAGGATTAGCTTCTGTAGGAGACATGTTTAACAGTTAAGAACAATGTGTAACTGTAAAATGATTTGACCAATTGGTCTAATTTGACTTGCACCATTTCCCAACTTGACTTTAGGTCTACCTTTATATGATTCAGCATCTTTTTATTTAATTCTATAGCTGTAGGTGAGACTTAATTTTTTCTATATCTTTTCAAGATTCTTTTAACAAAAATGAAAATCTCAAAAGAGAGGAATAAAGTTTGATGATCATTACAAATTGTATGTTGTTATCTAGGAAGAAAGAGAATCAAGCCAATGGATGACATATGTCACAACCACCTTCAAATATTTTACACCACCATTACAATTGTGATAATTCAAATTGCTGTTACATCTGATATCTTGAGCTTCACCAAAGATGCCTGAAATAGAAAGAAAATAAATTAGATAATTTTTTTTTTCTTATAAATAATACATTCGCACAAGGACATGAAGTAGCATTCCAGTATTGATTTTGAGGCGCCACCACCAAAGTTTCAAACGACTATTACAATCACAATCTCAATGCTTCCAGAGAGAAAACATCAACCATGCACAGCTCCAGCCTCATTTAACTCAACAGAAATTTGGAATATAATATTATTACAAATACATTGAATGCAGTATAATCAAATAAGTCTATTTTATAAATTCCCAACTTGTTTGAGCTTCAGAAAATTGTTAAGCAAATATTGATGAGCTTGAAAAGCTCCAAAGACATTTAGAATATGAAATTCTGGTAGCACGTGCACAGATGTATTTTGTATTTGTAAAAAAAACAAAATTAGTTTAATTGCTTTGACCTTTTAATCTGAAAAGTATGTTTGTCTGGCTCCAATTTTGTGTAATCTCAATAAATCCTATGCAGGAAAGCCATACAGTTGTAATGGTGGATATAGGGTTCAGAGTTATAATAAAGAAATTCAGCTTATGACGCTAAATTGAAATAAGGGAACAAAGTTTTACCAGGGATCAGACGCGGAAAAAAGGATTATGAAAGTTGAAAAGTTGCTAAGAATACAAGCAAAAGGGGAAAAAAAGAGAAGCTCTTCAAGAGCAAATGAGCAATGGAATAGAAAGAGAGAAAAAACACGATCATGCTCAGCCAGCCAGCTAAATCTTAATACTAACAAGATGGATTCCTCATCGAGATCCAATCACACCAGTTTCTGAGAAGGAGGTTCTCATTCAAGGCCCACATCCACGTCACTCCAACATTCAACAAATTACCTTAGTTTCACATATATCCTTGTCGTGTAGATTGACAAAATGGTCCCGAGGAAAAGGTCCAGTGAATACTAAGAACTGAAAAGCTCCCAATAGAAGCCAACAAAATGGAATTATTTTTATATGAATCAATGGACAGATGAACAGAAACTTAGCTTCATGTAACTTCCAGATGAACAGAAACTTAGCTTCCCAAATGGCAGCTAAATTCTAGTATATGGCCTATCCAACTACTAGGTCATAATATACATAAAAATTAGCCTTTCTTTTGCCCCTCAACTAAATTAGCTTAACCCGAAAAATCTTGAAACCTGAATCCTTGATGGAGATGACTTGATATTTAAAATCATAGTAGCTAACCTTCCAAGTTCCATCACCGACTAGGAAGTATGAAATTCTCACTCTATTTAATATTCAGCAAAAAGATGTATATTAGAAGCTGCCATGTTAAAACCAGTTTATACAGTCTTAAGGCATGCTGCATGCATAAAGGTAAGAGCTCTAGAAGTGCACAAGAGTTATTGCCACCAGCCCACCACTACCATAACATGGCTAAATTTTAATCTGTAAGATATTTACTCCTCACTTAAGCCCCCTTATTAGCTCCAAGAGGGGAAAAAATGCTAAAGGAAAATCATCTAAAAAAAGGCAGATTGGTTGTTTACATAATCTATCATGAAAGCTTTCATATGGAAGATAGCCAGTGCCATTCAAGAGAAAACACAATGTTTGACCTGATAGAGACCTATAATTGTTTCACCAGCCAAACAAGAAAAAATAGATTCTAAGAAACAATGTGATTTTAACTTGTATGGAATCATTGGACAAATCATAAAACAGACTTAAAAAACTAATAAATAAAAACAACATAAAATATGTTATGAGTTCTAGAAGTGCAGTTGTGCCAATCAAGAGACAAAAGCAAGTATTACCTCTTGCATAACTCCGTTACATATCGGGAACCATTGTAGAAAATGAACCACATCAACACAACCACTAAAGTATCTGCCAGAGTTTAGGAACTCAAAACCGCAATGCATATAGGAAAAAAAAAACCCTAAAATCCATTTAACATTTTTAACAAAACTTCATAACTAATGTAGAATCCCAATCCAATAATTAAAGGAAAATAAGAAAAAAAAAAAGGATACTAAAAAAGCAACGCTCCCACCAATCCAACATGTAAAGACCAAAAGTGACATTATAGAGATAAATCTTGCGCTGAATCCAGTTCATCGTTGCTCTTCAAATCTACGAGCAATAGGTGACATGTATACAATTAGAATCGAGATAAGAGAGATTTAAAAAAGGATCTAATCAAGAAATTCTTAGTGATTAGAGTTTATAATTTACATAGTTGACTTGTACACAGCAGACTTGCCGCGAGCCTTTGAGGAAGACGAAGCAGAGTTTAGAGAATAAATCGAGGATCTAAATATCCTCTTCTGATGTTTAACGGTTGTTTATCGACGTCGATTGGGTCCAAATAGTTAATTAAAAGATATCTTTCGGGTTTTTATATAAACTGTTAGCCCTGACCCAATCTAAGGCCCACTATTTGGGCTTTTTCATTTTAGCCTTTTAGGTGTCTGATCGAGAATTAAGGGGGTCTTCTTCTTTCTTTCTTTTTTTAATTATATCTATATTTATACTATATTTAAGAGGTATATTTTTTAAATTGCCCATAAAAAATATAGCATTTAATATAAAAGATTAAAAAAATGCTTATTCTTAATTTGATTAGTTTAATATATTTTTAATTAAAAAATATTATTTTATTATTTTTATATTATAATAAAAAAAATATAAATCTTATTACAAATAAAATTAAAAAATTATTATTTTATTATCTTTTATAACATAATTAACGGAAATCTAAATTCTAATAGAAATAGAATCTATAATTCTAATCACTATAAGTATATGTTCACGAGGTCATAATTTTTTTTATATTTATATTCGTTTCATAATATCAATTTTTTATATTTATTCAAAAGATCAATCTTTAATATGGTATTTTTTTATGATTTTTTTAAAGATTTATTTTATATTCATAATGACATATTAAATATATGTGCATTTCAATGATATTTTTTTTTAGGCAGATGATAATTCATTAATGATTGAAAAAAGTTTCATTTTTGAAATTTTTGCTAGTACAAATGTCACCAAAAAAGAAAATTGTATGTAAAGATGATTTGACAATTTTTTTTTTTTAGAAAGACTTCATAAAATAAAGAGGAGAGATCATAAATGTCTTATTTCCTTAAGGATGGCTGAAGATGTTTGTTTATTAAACAAGGTATATATGTTATAAGCTAAGTAATTATATATTTAAATTTCATTTCATTTTCTACAATTACTTTTCCCAATTTTTATGGTTTTATTAAAACATAATATGCCTCAATTTTCATTGCTTATGAGTCATAATATACATGTTTTGATCTGATCTGACTTTTTCAAGTGAGCTTAGAAGTCTGACCATTTCATTCGCCTTGATTATCTCCAAATGATCCAACAGAATAAAACCCAAATCTCTTTCTACTTTCTTGTTTCTTCTTTGCTTTCAGTCTACTTTCATGGAGTATTATAGATGGAATCTACAGTATGATCTTCTCTTTGTTTACAGTTTTTATCTTCAGAATTCTCAACTCTTATTTTCCCATTACATATTTTCATTATAATTCTCCAATTTCAGGATTCATTGGTTATAAAGTTTCCTAAGAAATCTCCATTAGTATCAAGATTGGTGGTGTTAACCTTTGCTATGATTTGTGGAGTTTATATTTGCTCGATATGTATAAAGCAAATAGGCCCTAACACAACAGCCACATTTCTAAATTACATAGTATTCGATCAACAATGTAATAATTCGAATATAGAACCATCAGAACTTCCTTATGTGCATTATCCGAAACCTGAAACATTTAGCAGGTACCTGAATAAATCTCTAATTCTTATATAAAATCTTGATTTATGTTTTCTTTTTTTTAATGAAAATAATGAATGTGTTATGCATACATGTAGGGAGGAATGTGCTTGCAATCCTGTAAGATATTTTGCCATTTTGTCCATGCAGAGATCTGGCAGTGGATGGTTTGAAACATTATTAAATAGTCATATCAATGTTAGCTCCAATGGTGAAATCTTTGGGGCTAAAGAAAGAAGAGCAAATATTTCTGCAATTGTGAAGACTCTGGATAAAGTTTATAATCTTGATTGGTTCACTAGTGCTTCAAAGAATGAATGCAATGCTGCTATTGGATTTAAATGGATGCTTAATCAGGTAAATGAGTAGCATTAAATAAATAATAATTACGAAGATTAAGAAAAATTATTTTTTGAATTTACCCATTTTACCTTCATTCATTATTTTACAGGGAGTGATGGCACATCAAGAAGGTATAGTGGAGTATTTCAATAAGAAAGGTGTTCATGCAATATTTCTTTTTAGAAGAAATTTGCTTCGCAGAATGATATCAGTACTTGCAAATTCCTATGATAAAATAAACCACTTAATGGAACCCATAAATCTCATGTCCACTCATCTGTTGAGGTGCGCTCTTTTTTTTTTTTTCCCCTCAGTAAACTCATATATTCATAAGCATTAGCTTCAATGTTTATAAAATAAGTATTTTTACAGGCTAATGTACTTGCAAAATACAAGCCAACAATAAATACCACAACGTTGATAGCAGACTTGAAGCATGTAGATGATAGAGCTGCCAGAGCTATCAAGTATTTCAAAAGTACTCGCCATATTGTCGTTTATTATGAAGATGTTGTTGGCAACGGCACTGTAAGGCTTTTATATTCTATACAAGTTCAATTTTTTATTTTTATGAACATTTAATTTATTTATGCAGGAACTCAAAGAAGTTCAAGAATTTCTGAAATTGCCATATTGAGAGCTTACAAGCCGTCAAGTCAAGATACATAGTGGAGCATTATCAAATCAAATTCAAAATTGGGATAAAGTCTTGAAAGTACTAAATGGAACATCATATGAGAGTTTTCTTCATTCAGATAATCAAATGTAGTTTTCAACAATACCATTAAATTATTCATTTACATAATATTTTTTCAATTTTTCCTATCATTTTTTGCCATTTAAAAGCTTTCAACAGTTGTGGTTGCAACAATACTTCTATTTGCTTTTTTCCCTTGCCCTCCTTCAGATTTTTTTTTTTTTCCTTTAAAAAAAAATATACAATTCAGTAATTCAATTTCATTCGAAAGTTAATAATTGAAAACTTATTAGTTTCATTTTATATTATTTCTAAACATACAAAATCAAATGGAATAAAAACTATTTTTATTTCATTTCATTTTATATTACTGATAAGACAAGTATAAAAGAAAAAAGACTTGCGCTAAGTGGCTATCATCTTGGAACAAGTGGCCTCTTTAGTAGAATGATCATATAATCTAAAGGAGCGATTGACCTAAATATTGGATCGCTCAACGTCGTATACACTGGGTACGAGTGGAACCCAAACAAATAGGAACTGTGATGCGCTACTTGCTTTCACAGTCTAATAACTGATCAGGAATTACAAATTGAAAAATGGAAATCAGTTCCACAACTAATTTTCTTTTTCTTTCCTATTTTCCCTCCCCACTATCGATTCCTAAATGATGATATTACATTTATGTTACAAATTTGGGCGGGCAGATCAGTTGATGACTGATCCATTACCTGCTCCAATGTCTGGATTTTCTGTTTGTTGAATAACAAAGTGGTCAACTATTTTAACAGTATTTACTGGGTCCAGCTGAGAAGCAGCAGCTCGCCATTTGCTAGGAAACAGGCGATGGTGACTCAACTGCTGCGGCTGCTTCAGTTCTGCATCCCAATGAGAATCCAGCTTCCATTCCTTTGGGATCTGCATAACACATAGAATCAGTGACACGGAAACTTCCATTAAATACTGCAACTAGTGGGGTCTGAATAAACATCATGCACTTTCAGAGTTCTGACTCTGAGCTTAGACTCGAGTTCCCACAAGATGGTTTCAACTGCTGAAACTCCTAACTAATGTAAAATTCCCAGCCATTAGAGCCTCCTTATTGTGCTGTATGCTCCACACGGAGAAGCATACCGAAGTACATGGATAAGTATGTACGTGCTTGTACACATGCATGGTGGAAAAGAGCACACAGAAATGTAGAGACAGATGCACACACACAGAAAGAGCAGCTATTATAATTGCATGTTGGGTGTCACATAAAATGCACTTCAGTGAACTTGTGATCCACTAGAAAACAATATAATACCAATCAATCTAATATCCAACAATGAAAACAAGAATTCCATTTTCCCCCTTCTCATTTATCAAAAGCAAGAATTTTATGTCGTTGTGGCAGAGAATAATGCTATATTGTCAAAAATTATTTTTGAATAAAACAAACAAAAAATAATACGCTTATGATGAAAAGAAGTCTAATAAGATGCCCAATCTTGGTCAACAACTAGGGGTGATATAAAGCACTGTGTCTAGACTTTGACATCAACCACTACTCGAGATTTCTTACTATCAGAGTAGATCAAGTAAATTGAGTTACAAACGGTGTGGAAAATTGGCAGCCAATACATAAAATAACTCGTTAGTAAACATTGGTCTTTATTTTAAATTGAACTAAAGATAAAATAACTATGATATACCTTGTCAACTGCAAGGGTAAAAACTTCAAGATCACCATCCTTATTTATGTGGAATCGAGTGAAGGCCTTGTAATTAGCAATTCGGAGTGAGGAGAATGCTTCATCAAAGTGTATGTGAAACCAGTTAATGCAGATGTACAAGTAAGTCCCAAAAATCAAAGAAACAACAGGTGTTGAAAAGACCCAGAAATAGAGAAAGACAGAAGCATAGTAGATGATAGCACCCCCTCTTGATAGTGACTTGATCCCATTCTTGCAAATATTACTCCGTGTGACAGCCATGACCTGACAACTTTTGCCATGAATACCTTACACTAAAAAGTAGTAGTATTGTATTTTATTTTTAAGAATTGTAACGCTGTTACCTCAGGAACATCAAATGCAGACATGAGATATTTGATGCATGCTGGATAAAGGCCAAAGGTCCATTTTTCTACTCGAGACCGAAGGCCAGTAGGATCCGGAAAGTGCTCGCTTTCCACTGATCGGTACCACTGATATAGAGTGTGGTAGCCTGAAAAAAGTAATCAACTAGCATATCATGCTCAAATAATGACATTACACAAACAACTTCCTCACTAGTGATACAAGTGATAAATATCAATGGTCTCTGTATTTAGGGGGAGGAAATAACATACATAGTAATAAAATTATCACATAATCAAAGCTAAATCAATCAGGAAGTATAGTAAATAATAACTGAAAGTTTCTCATATATGAATTCAATCAAACACCGTGATCAGCAGACCTTAACTATCCATCAAGTGAATCCCTCAGATAATTAGCAACACAAACAACATAAACTCGAAATGCATGAACTGTCTTCAGATTATAGAACCACAAGTAACGGAGTTAACTTGCCTGAAGTTGCTAGGAGGTTATGCCTGATGCACGTCTCAACACCCAGTTCCAAAAGCAACATAAGAATTAGAGATGCTGCCAGATGCGAAGAAACGTGAAGAATCCCAATAATTGCCTGTTTCTTGCGAGACACTTTGGGTGGGACAAACGCAATTGCTACAATTAGCAATACCACAACACCTGCCAAGGATACACAAGAGTGTTCCAGCACGTACATAAAAGCATTCCACACGGTGCCAAAGAAACTCCACAAGTGGCCCGAGAATGTATCATCTTGCAAAATGTGGCCGAGCTTACACTAGAAATGAAGGGGGGGGGAACTCAGTCAACCACCACCAACACAATAATTGAACCTTCTCATGTAAGACTATGATGTAGCCCTTTTGTTAACTATAACAAAACAACAAAGCAGCAATAACATCTAATTTAAGCTCTTAGGGAGGTGAAATCTAATTTTCTCCCACAAGGAAGAGAACTGAAATACATCCTAATTTTCAGCCCACTGGGGCCCAAACACTTAAAACTGGCATGGATTGAAGTAGGAATAAAAAAAAATGCAAGGAATCCTAATCGTCAGTCACTGAGGTCCAAACAAACTGAAGGTTAAGAAATTAGCACGGATCTGAATATAGAACAGAAAAAGATGCTCACCTGGGGGAACATAGAAAAGCTCAACACAAAGTATATAATGCCACCAATAAAATCAAATTGCCAGTTCTTCTTTCGGAACTTCAAAATATTTCCCAATGCAATCTGCAAAACACGATCAAGAAGCAACAGCACTGAGAAATTGAAGGATATAAATAAAGGTTAATGATCTCATAAATCCTGAACTTTGCACACTTTTCCATTTTCATCCTATCCTTTCAACTTCATTCAAGTGATATAGGGCATGTGCTCATGCCAATGCAACATTAAAATTGAAAACAAATATTGATATAACGTGCTAACCTACAATAAATGAACCCTTCTTGAACCTAAAAACAATAAAATGGCCGCATTTTATCAAAATATTGATATTTTTAAGCAGCTTAAAAACGAGGAAGAATTCTGCAAAAAGGTCATCATTTGGTGGTTTTCAAGGCTCTTAAGGGCTCACTTCTCCTCAATCAACAAGTTAGATATTTTGCCTTCAATCTGAATGTTACATTAACATGAGTACATGATTCATATCCGTTGGACAAATTTGAAACTGATTCACAAATTTATATGTTGATTTCACAACATTGAATAGATAGGACACAATTGAAAAGGTGTGCAAAGAAAGAATTGAAAAAAGTGCACAAAGTCAGGATTTATAGGATCAATAACCCTATGAATAAATTATAAAGAAAAATTAAAACAAAATCCAAAAATTACCTTGCTTGAATCTTCTAAAGAAGGATAAGCTGCCTTGGTCTCATAGTTAGTTCCATACAATTCTTTGAAATTACTGAAGATGTGGGTAGGATGTAAAAATGCACCACCACAACCATTTACAAGTAAATGTTGCACCTGAACAGGCCCCTCTGATGGAACATATGAATGGCGCATATAATGATGCAGGTCCCCAGCTATTCGAAGCTTGCACCTGCCTTTCAAATAATCACATATCAGGTGTGAGACATTCTTTCCAGAGACACTATTCCAGTACCAATCAAGTAGCCAATTTGGTTCATGAGTCATAATGATCACAGAGTCATTTTCTCCAACCTGGAAGAAAATGAGAAAAAGACATCAGTCAACAGAAGAGAAGGAAAAAGATAGGTCACTGCAGATATTAGCCTAGATGCCCCTAATAATGAACACAATAAGTAATGGCTGTTTCGAATTCCAGTTCAACAAGACCCAATATATATCATGAAAGAGAAAGCAGTGAAGTAACAGAACCCCACAATCATCTACAGCAGCTGGAGAGTTATTTGGTGGAATACAATTTGTTTACTCTACATAGTAGGAATAGCATTTTGGGTAATGATATGATCTTTCAAACAGTAGATTCTACCACTCAAGTCTTAATTATTGACAGAAATGTGCCAAGATAAATCATGCTAAAAAAATAACGAGTGCATCACTCAGTAGTTATTAGTTACATGTCTCAATTATTGTTCTACAAGAACAAGAGTATTGCCTGAAAAAGTAGACAAACACTGAGAAAAAGAAAAGCCTATTATGTCATAAAAAAAGACACCAGCAAAAAAAATGAAAAAAATGTCTAGCATAATTGGTCAGTAGTCTTCATTATGCAGATAATTACAAGCACTGGTCCAAGAATATTGATATAAAATACAAAAGCTTAAATGCATAGCAAGCTTAGTGATGAAAAATAGGTCCTCTCAAGGAACATGACACCGTCAAGAACAGTAAAATCATCCATTCTTTTGTCACGATGCTTAATACGGTCAATGAATATGAGTACAGACATGTGGAGACCAATGCCCTCATATTCTATGTTAGATGAAGTTAAGCATAACAGCAAATTCAAACATGCTTTAAGAATATGGAAAACTCTAACATGCTATTAACCATCTAGAAAAATGTCTGGAGAACTCTTCCACTTTTTTCACCTCATATGATGGGATAGCATCCATACAAACATGAAATCAGTTAGGTCTAACCTAAGTGTCACACAATTAAGTGTCCATACCACCATGCATGTTGGCCTTCTAATAGTTTTATCCAGCATGCTTAAATTGGAAATAAGGGCCATTGGCATAGCACCCCAATCAAAGTGTATAAAACTATGAGAACAATAACAATACAGCAAGAATCCTAACTGCTTGTGTAATGTTAGCTGCAGAACATATCACTCTGGTGAAAAAGAAAAAGAAGAAAGTACCTTCTCCTTTATTAGTTCTGAAAAGAATTTGAACTGGTACACATCAATATCATTATGGAGTGATAGATCAAGACCAAAAACCCACCATCTTTTAGGGAGTTGCAAGGCAAAATAGCTCTTCTTCTGAGGCATGAACCACCCACCCAACCAGCTCTTGTGACATATGTACCTCATGAAAGTATGAAGTCCATCAAACCAATCTGTAATGTTACATACAAAAATCATATTAAGCTAACCAGTCATAAGAACCTTTTAATTATAAGAGCCCGTGGTCCACCAAGGAGAGAGTATAACACTGCTTTATTATATCAGAAAATGAGAATATTATAGAAATAATATAACTGAAATAATTTTGTCGAACCAAGAGCATTTTTTATCCATGAAATAATAATCTAAGGAATGTTCGTGATAAAAATGATAGACAACCATGATTTCCAGGAATGACAAAACACTGAGGTCCATCATACTGCTTCAGTTCAGACACCCCAACTGGCAGCTCAGGCTTGTTTACAGCTATATGGTCTTGTTTATACCACAGTGGAGGCTGTAAAGCATATTCAAAGGGGCAAAACAAGCGCTTCTCATATGTGAATGCTGACGGATTAGGATACCTACAACAAACCATAAAATTGTTAATTAAAACAAGTATCCAAGTACTAGGCACAGAGCAAATAAATAATTCAATTACAAACACACCCACACGCATGCATGCAGACAAATGATTGGGCCAAAGAAAATCTAATTGCATATGTCTTCCTCATGTGCCCTCAACTATGTCATTGGACTGTTAGCTCCGTACTCAAGTGCCTATCTCATAGTACGGGAGAGTAGAGGTTTTAACTCAGGCAACCCCCCTTTGAAAACATACCATAAAGGAAAATGCCCTCAAATGTAAACACCTAGATCATTTACAGCATGTGGGTGCTTTTGAGCAAAACAATCCAGTCAAAACAAGTTACATTTAGAAATACAAGAACATAAATTTCAAGTGAAAACATATTAAACTTCACATTATACAAGCAAAGTTAAAAATAGGGAAGGTTTAGACATATTATTGGCTTGCAGCACCTAACACAAATCCAATGAGCTCATCCTGATGAAAGAGGTTAATATGGAATTACTCCAAAGGGTGGCATTATATATCCCAAGGCCAAGACACCCTAAGACAAGCTGATAAACCTCGCAACAGAACGACCAGACCACCAATGCAGGCAGAAGCCTATGCAATGTGGAAGTCAATCAAGCAGGAAGTTGTAGGTTGGAAAAAAAAGCTAAGTGCTATGGTGAAGCCCCCAGTTACAGCATTACTTTCCAATAGGCAGTGAGGAAGGTTGCAATGCTAAAACTGAAGTCTGAACAAAATTCACTTGTCTTACCTTCAAATTCATGGGAGTTAGCTTTTAAAGTTGGATTCTACAACTAAAGTTCAATTCAATTCCCAAGAGCATGTCAGTGATTATCCTTGCTTTAATGCTCAATTATTAGAAATCAAATTAAATCACATTCAATCTTCATTAGGGCTTGCAATAAAATAGTAAGAATTGAACCCAATAACAACTTTAGTTTTTGGTAAAGCAGGCTCCGACTAGGGTGCAGTCTCGCTGACCTCACTACCCTAGAGAAGACTCTAGTATCACTATGCCAAAACTCATTGATGAACTCGATAACAAGTTTCTTAAAATGGTAAACCATATTAAAAACTTGCAATTAACATTTTAGACTCCCAAGACAATCAACCAACCTAAAGATATTCATCAAAACCAAGATTCAAATTTTATCAAACTTACAATTGACAATAAAGGATTTCCAACTTTCAGGAACTTTAATTAACAAATGCAGGTACTCAATCAAGAAATGGGAACTTATATTTTGAAGATTAAGTCAATAATGATCTGAACATGTCATAATATAAGTAATGTAAGTCACATAAATAGGAAATATAATCAAACTTACGCTAGATCCCCTCCTATAAGAAGTAAGTTTCCACGCGGTAGAGAACGTGCAGAATCACCTCTAGTAAGTTGAAGGGAAGGCTGAGCAAGTAGTCGTGCAATAGTATAAGATGAGTTCCCACCATCACCAGTATCAGCCATGAAGTCAAACCAGATATCTTCTTTCTCACTAAAATGATCATACAAAAGGTCTCCCTGTTGTGCTCCATCTCCAGCTTGGGTCATAGCTGCCTGATGATGAAGAAAAGGAAAGACGGAAGATATCACTAAATCAACAATGGTATTAGAAGAATCGAGTCAACATATAAAATAAGATATAATTTGATTGAACCAGAAGGGAAAAAAGGGAGAAGATATTTACATGAAGTGCTTCTATCGACCAGAAGTTAATAGAAGATAGATAAATAATATGTAACACAAGCTCATAAGGGAATTCAGTTAACAGAAATAAAATAAACATAAAAGTTATGTCAGATATAAAAATTATAAATGGAAGTAAAAATTGAAAGAAAATCAACATGAAGGTTAATGTCAAAGCTAAAATTACAAATAGACAGCCCACATGGTAATTAACAAAGAAAATCAACCTTCTTTTGAAATACTAAAGCAATTGCACTTAACCATGGTCGCCTTGATGGAACCACACAACTAGACAATGACTTTTTCTTTTTTTTCTTGGTCTCAAAAAAGTTTTCTAATCCTAGAGAAATACCATTCCCTTCTGTAATAAGAATAAAGGCAACTGAATTATAGCTCAGGCACTAAGTAAGATAGTATTGTCTATAGAATACCATTCATTAAATATTTCATATATCTTGTGAAATTACACAAAAAAAGTGATATGCAACTTATCTCAGAAAGAATAAATAAATAAAAAATGTTAATGAATAATGAATATAGCATGCAGTATGGAATTGTACCTGCATCATTCGCATGTCAAAGCGACCAACAAATACGGTTACTGATACCAACAGGTCAAAGGCTGTCTTAAACAAATCAGCAGACGTTCTGTCAACACGCAGCCACTAGCCAGGTAAGGACTAGCATTATGGAATCTATGGTAACTCCTCGTTACACCAAAAAAAAATGCGCAAAAATAAGGGAACAATGATAAACATATACCCTGAATACCAAGGAACCATATCCAAGAACTCGGGCTTCATTTGCTTTTTCTTCAACTTCTCATACTCTTGAACCGACAATGGGTGAGAAAGAGCCCACCTGTTGATTGCCAGAAGTCAATTACAAGAGGAGCTAAACATAAGAACCATTGCCAAAAGCAAAGGTATGCTTAACCCAATCAAGTAATGGAATAGTAACTCCAAAAATATGGAAGGCATATAAAAAATACAACCATTCAAATGAGAGAATGCTATTGCAGGAGATTAACATAGCAGAATGATCAAATTCAAACCATCCTTAATTTTTTTGTTTCCCCTGTTCTTTTTCAAAGGAATAGAAAATCATATAGGAAATAACTATGGAACGAGACGAATCAACTATTTCCCACGTAAGCTCAACCAATAGAAACCGCGGAGCAGGTTTTGTGTATTTAATAAACATAACTAATCAAATGGTCAAAATTATATAAACCTAGCAACAATCTTAAGTATCAAGGTTCTTAAATGGTTAGTCACGAGTGTAAATACCACAAAACCAACAAAAATATACAAAAACGAAAAATGAAAATGCTATATTGACTATACCAATTCAAGTCATTCCTATAATATGCTAGAATCTAATTGCACCAATGGGAAGATAGATCAAAAGCACATGTCCAACTATTATGTGAACCCAAAAAGTGAAATCAAGCAAATATTTTTAAATCTCCTTCGATGCAAAAATACAATAAATAGCATTCTCCAAAAGCAAGTCATAAAAATAACCACTCACCCTGTTGACCTTTCCACAACATAATTGGCAATGTAAAGCCCAATAAAAGTAGCCCACAATGAGTAAATAGGAGAGATTTCATCAGATGAACCCACACATCCACTTCCATTGCAACCTAACTGCAAATCATACACAAGACATAGAAGGATAAGGACCAAAAGAAAACAATATGCTCAAAATGCTACCAGGACAAAGATCAGATGAAACAAAAAGTTATGTGGCAGATAGGCTTACCTCGCCATAAATAACCCACTTAGACAAAAGTGGATAATCACTTGCTGACCCAACTGGAGCAAACCAAGATGAACAGAACTGATCTTTTAATTCATTCATATGAAGGAGGTTTGCAAGCCATGTGTTTTTCTCTTCTTTCTTCCAAAAAGAAAACCAACTATAATTCTTTCTTACGAGTGGTTTATTTCTCAAGATTGCACGGTTACCACAGTGGCTATAAAATACACAGCAGGCTATGCTGAGAACCTAATAAAAGGTAAGGGCATAAGACCAATGATCAGACCAATAGACCATTAAAGGCAATAATACATGTTGCAGGATGTGCAGGAGTACAAATATGCTTTAAGGACTTACTGCACAATTTTGGAGGATGGTCAAGATCTCTGGCCTCTTTCCAGCAACGCGAGAAACTAGACCAACATACCATAAGCCAAGAAAAATAAGGTGGAAGACAAGAAGAAACAAAATTGAAGATACATATATTGTCAAAAACAAGGACAAATTCATCCTCAAATCTACTCCCATTGACTGAAAACTGGGAAGATGATACAGAGCTGCAACCAAAATCCAAGCAATGTACCTGCAAAGTCAATGTTCAAAAATTGTAAGTACATGTTGGTTCTTTTAAGTGATATATGCATAATGACAAGTGTATAAACAATGGAAGAAGGATTCAGAGGAGAAAACTTACCACCGGCTGAAATTTGAATAACTGGGTTTGATGGTCTTCTCTAAAAATGGTGAGGAAAAGAAATAGAAGAAACCAAGCAGACAGGCATACATAGACCACCATTTAATATTTTTGTCCAACTTTTCTATTAGAGTATGCAAGTTGTCTGAAGAAATGAAAAACAGGCAACCAACCACCACGGCAATGATGGCATGACGTGAATGTTCATGTGGATAAGGATATGTACGTGTCAAAATCGTCCTCACTCTCTCTATTCGTAGACTATCTTATAACCTCTCAGAACCTATCGAGCAACCTTGCACTAGTTCAGTCTTACAAAATTAGACCAAACTTTTCATAAATAAAACAGAATTTGCAAGCCCAAAACTACCACAAAGAACAGCTCCAGGATCCTGATCAAACAGTTTAAAATAACATAAGTGTAAACAGCTAAAAAATTGTAATAGTTAGTGAAATGCACGGAACTCGATGAAACAAAACAATTAAAAATCCATTAAACCTCTGTTTGGATACCGAGAAACAAAGATAACATAAAAAACGAAGTCAAAATAATAGTTATATTTGGTCAACGAACCAGAATTCCTAATTTCCTCACCATTTCTTAGCATCCAAACAGAGCATTTAGGGTTTACCTTAAAAACATAACACAACATAACCGCAAGCAAAAGTAATAAGAAGAATTATCCAATAAGAAAGTTCAAATAAAGAAAATTCATAATAAATTTGAATAAGGAACAGTTGAAAGAGATAGAGAGAGACATGGAAATGACGAAATACCTGATAGAGATAAAGAGGAGGCGCAAGCAGAGAGAGGAAGAGTGCATGTGGAAGCGAACTAAATGGAAAACAAAGGAGAGATTGCTTAAAACGAATTGGCATCTCAGAATGTCTGACTCGTACATAACCATGGCATATTCTCTTCACTTGCAGAGTTTTTTATTTTTTTTTTTCTTTTTGAAATTTATTTTTTATTATTTATTACTTTTCTGATTATTTTCCCTGATTAGTGCGAGTGATTGCGTTTAAGCGTGACTGTTTTCTATGTTAATTAAACCCCACGTTTTTCTGACCGTTGGATTTGGATTTGTAGTCTTTTTTTTTTTTTTTTTTTGCAATTTGATGATTGGTTTGTGCTTTTGTGGCTTTTGTTCGACGTGGACCAAGTGTTTGTCCAAAACTCATTAAAATTAAGCTGAAAATATTATAATGGTTTGAGTTTTTAAGTTAGTAAATGTTTGATATTTATTTATAAATATAATTTTTAAGTAAAAGTATTATAATAATTATATTTTTTTAAGAATGATAAAAAATAATTTTAAGAAATAATAAATTTTGAAATGATTAGAAGTAAACATCCTCTTCGTATTGTTTCACAAGAAAACGTGCTTCCTTAAAACGAATTTCTTGCATTAATTTTACATGTGAAATTTCAAACTACCATTATTCACTCTTTAAAGGATTAGAAAATTTTAGGAAATATTACATAAATATATTATTTTTTTATTTTTTTTTAATTTTATGATTATTATTTTTTTATATATTTAATATATGTGTAATATATTTTTAATATATATTTGATATATATTGTATTTTTAAAAAAATATTTTTAGATATATAGTATTTTTAAATATATAATATTTTTTTTAAAAAAAAATCTAACAGTAAAAAATAATTTTTATTTTTATTTTTTTCAATATTTTTAAAAAAAATTCCAAAATTTTAGTTTGAAAATCCAGATACAAAGAGTACAGGCCATCAGAGAGGCCCAAGCTATGCAAATTCGAAGAACCTTTACCACAAAAGAGGCCCAATCTCGAACACAAACATTTTTTTGTCTCTGTCCATCATCCATTGGCTTTGTAAGTCGTCTTTTATTTCCAGGGCCACTAGAGATTGGAAAACGAGCCCAGCAAGAAATCACTTGCCATTTGAATTCGAATTTTAGTTAAAAATAAAGTTGTCACTATAATTATATTTATTGATCTATATTATTAATATTTATTTGAATTAACACAATTATTTTCATAAAATTAATTACACTTTTATTTATATACATTTACATTATTTAAATTTCTTAAACTTTAATGACACTATTTACCATATTTTTAATAAAATAATAACTTTATTTTCATAAAAGAAAGAGTAAGACTTCATATAGAAGTTGGATATTTGTATAGAAGTTGCATAGCATATCAACACTTTAAATAAAAAATAAAATTTAAATAAAAGATTATAATTAATAAAAAAATATTTCTTACAACATAAAATTTGAAAAAAATTAGATCCACAAAATTACAATAAAGTATTTTTATACTATTTCTATTTTTATATCATGTTTTTATAATTTCAACAACAGTGTATTAAGATAAGTTTGATAAGTAGTAATGCAATGTAATGTAATATAATATAATTAAATATATTTTAATTTAAAATGTATTTGATTATATTATATTATGATTTATGAAATATATCCTAAGAAAATTTACTTCAGATAAACTTTGTATAACAGCAAATCATAATTTTTTAAATTTAATTTAAAAGAAATATCAACTCTTTATTTTATAATAAAAATAAATATTGTGTTAATATGATTTATCATTTTCATCCGAGCATTATAGAATCTTAATTTTCGCAAACCAAATCAATTAGATAATTTTTTTATTTATAATTTTTTTATTTTTTAATAAATTAAATCAAACTGTATTCAATGTTTACTATAAAGGAATTATTACACACCTTAGACTCCATTTATTTCATATAAAATATTTTATTAGAAAATATCTTTCCTATTTTTTTTAAGTCAAAACGCTTTGGAAAATTAATTAGTAAAAAATATTTTCTTCATTAATAGATAATAAAGTCATTTAAAAAAATAATTTTCTCTTTTCAAAATTAAAAAAAAATATATTTTTTAATTTTTGATAAATTCATTATAATGAAATAAAAATATATAAATATAATTTATTAATTTATCGATCACTAATATTTATTATCGACAATCAACGATAATTAATATCAACAACAATCAACAATCACTATCGATTCTGACCATCAAATTTACTACTTTTTATGTATTTTCTTGTATTTAATAAAGAAATTAATGAGAATTGAGTGCAATGTTGTAATTAGAAAACAACAAAATGCAGCAATATTATTTAGGGGTGTCTTAATTAATCATACTTTACATCATAAGTTAACAAAATTTTAATAATGGTTAAATTATTTTTACTAGAAAAATAATTATAATATTTAATTTAAAAATTACCTTAATAATTAATTAAAAATAATTATGTTAATTAAGTGAAAAAATAAATATTAATTATTTATTATTTAAAATATTAAATTTTAAATCATCAATTATTAGTTTTCATGTAAATAATTAAAATTTAAATATAAGAATTTATAATTTTATATTTTATCGAAATAATTAAATTTCAAATACCTAAATTTTAAATGCCAAATTTTAAATTTGACTATTCATACACATTAAAAAAATTATTTAAAAAAAAAACAAATTTCATCTATTCAATAAATGTATCACATTAAAATGGAATAATGCTAACTGCACAATATGGCCAAGGCATGGACTCCACCAATTCCCCAACAATAGGGGGCTAGACCATAGAGAACATGCTAGTCCCGGCCGAGCACGATAGCCCTAATAACTTCAGTGGCTTGCTAGACCTGGCCCACAAATCACATTGTGAGTTTCTATTTTTGTTTGGGCTAAAAAATATGATTTTTTTTTTTTTTTCTAAACCATGATTGCATCTTTAATTTATACATTCGTACAAAAAAAAATAATTAATTAAATATCATTCGTGCATTTATTTTTTTATTCAGTAAAACTATATCAATAATTTCTGTTTTCCTTGGCATGTTTATATTATATTAAAAGGTTAATTATAATTTTACCGCATAAAATGACCTAATATACTAAATTCTCCTTAATATTTCAAAAATATATTAATTTCTCCCTAACGAGTATCATAATATACTATTAGATCTTTCCGTCCAATTTTACTATTAATCAACCTTACAAGGAGAATAAAAAGACAGAAATACTCTTATCCTTTAATTTTAATTAATTACATTATATTTTTATTTTTTTTAGGATTAAAAAATATATTTTAATACTTTTGACAAATTTGAAAATAAAAATATTTAAAAAAATATTTAAAAAATATTTTTAAAAAATATTTTTATTTTATTTTTTAAAAAATAACAAATAAAAAATAAAAATATTTAAAAAAATACTTTTTACTTTTTATTTTTAAATTTGTCAAAAATATGAAAATTAATTTTTTATTTATATTAAAAAATTTAAGAAGAAATAATTTAATTTCTTATTAAATTAGTTTTTAAAATAAAAATATTTTTTTAAAAATATTTTTATTTTAAAATTTATCAAAAATATGAAAATAAATTTTTTAACCTAAAAAAAAAATTTAAAGTAAAAATAGAATTTAATTAATTAAAAATAAAAGGTAAGGATATTTTTGTCTTTTTACTATCCTTGTAAGATTGACTAGGGATTGATTAATGGTAAAATTTAACTGAAGGATCTAGTAATATATTATGATATTCGTCAAGAGAGAGTTAGTGTATTTTAAAAAATTATGAGAACTTAATGTATTAGATCATTTTATAAGAAAAAATTATAATTAATCCTATATTAAACGATGAGATCAAACTATAAATCATCGTTTATCAAATTTTTAATCCTAATATGAATGAATTAATCTTTTAATCGTAACATGAATGAACTGTATTTAAATGAACTTAAAAATAAATTTAGTAAAACACATAAAAATTTCATGAAATTTTTACAAAAATATCAAAAAAATAAAAAAAAAAATTATTTTTATTGTTATAAAAATATATTTTAAAAAATATTACATACCTATTTTTTTTTAAATACGATAAATATTAAATATATATAAAAAATTATAGTTTTAAAATATAAAGAATTAAAAATGAAAAAAAAAATTATATATGGTGTAATTTTCTCAAATTTCAATGACTGGTTAGACTGGCCCACATATCACATAATGGGTTTCTTTTTTTTTCTTTTTTTTTTTGGCTAAAACAATATGAAAAATTCACATATAATCCATAATTATATCTTTAATTTATACATTCATATATTACCGAATAAAAAAAATATAATTAATATGTTTCATGATTTTATTTTTATTTAGTAAAAAAGATATTAATATTTTTAATTTTTCTCCGCATATTAATATTACATTCGATGAATATATACAGTATATAATTCTTTTTTATTATTATTTTATTTTAAAGTGTAGCATGCCAAAAATAAAATTATTTATCTCATTGACTTTCTGTATATGTTCTATCTTTCCAGTCTCCACCAGAAGAAAAATCATGAAAAAACTTTCCCCAGAAGAAACAATATCTTTTGGTTCTTTCAAAGATTCCATAGATACCTTTTACTTATTAATTAGTAGGATTCCTCTTTTTTCCTTCTTCAACGGCTAGGATTTGACGGTTCAATAAATCACTCCCTTTTCTCTTCCAACAGGAATTATTCATATCCCCATCGCACATGGTGATATGATCACAGTGAATGACTCCATTGTCTAGGGTCCAAATGGCCTGAGTGGTGAAATGAACTTCCCCATCTTGAGGAACCAACCAGCCACCATTTCCTTAGTTTTCAACTAAAATGTAAAATCAAATTATCCTGCTCTTTAGATGAAGATTAGGACACGGAATATATGATAACAGTGACACATCATATCTTTACACATCAGACTCATAAATTTCTTTAATTTAATTCCTAAAGAATATTGCCAATGAGATCCAGCAAAAGTAGTTAAGGTTGAGGTTCAAATTATGCCATTTATTTATTATATATATGTATTGTATATAATATTTCATGAAAAAAAATCTTAAAAAAATATTATTATATTATTACTTACCATTTAAATTAGGAACTTATGCTTATTAAAAATATTTTGGATTATAATTTTTTTTTATATAATTAAATATACGATACATTAAAAATAAATATAATATCTTAAAAAAAAACCTTCATTTTAACTTAATGACTCTTATAAAAAGAATTTAATCACCCGAAATTCTTATTAATTAATAATTATATTGAGAATTATACACTAATATAGAAAGTAATGGACCCTTAAAAGATTTTTGTGGGGTTTGAAAGGTTATGAACCTTTCTTTTCTTGGTAAAAGCTTTGAAAAATTAGTGCGCACTGTCACGATCACTAGCTACTTAAAGATATCTTCAATAATTGTTCATCAAATCTTTCATTTTAATATTGATTAATTAATAATATAATATTCACCTAATTAATTAAAGATCATGGATTTAGCAATATTGACGCTAACTAGTTACTTCTTTTAGTATATTAGGGGCATCGTCCAAGTGACTGACTATCTAACTCCAAATTTATGGTAAGATCTTGCTGTATAAGTCATTTTTCCAGATTTAGTACAGTTGTTCTCTTGCAATTGATAACTTAACACTTATAATTAAAATTATGCTTCATTACAAAACTTAATGTTCACATATCACCTTCAATGGAGAGTGATATATATATATATATATATATATATATATATATATATATATATATATATATATATATAGACGTCAAACATATTGTATTTTTAAGATTAAATAAATAATT
>CANXYC010471849.1:0-10546 GCA_948193065.1 Aleurites moluccanus
AGTTATTTGAATTGCAATGAAGTTTTAATTTTATCTACTATCTTTTCTATATACATTGAAAGATTTAATCTTAATTGAGTTCTTAATTTTGTTGTGTATGTTTGATCACCATATATAACTTGTTAATCAATTTATTCACAACGAGAGCTGGGATAATTTGGTGGAGATACAATTGAAGTTACTTAAGGGATAGGAAAGTACTTGGAGATAAGCAATCCTCCCTAAGGGGTTAAAGAAATGACATGGAACTTGATGGTTTTGTTCTATCTCTATAATGACATGAGAATGCTTATAGACTCTATATCAAAATACTTTTAATTGACAATGAGAATTGCTTTTACGAACATTAGGTCATTTTCTCTAATCTTTGCATGCATATAACTTTTCTAGATAGAATTAATTCTGATTTGTAATTCCAATAACTATCTTTAATTATTCATTAATTAGGATAATAGATATTGAATTTAGTTTAGAAACCAATCTCTTATTAATATTATTTGACTATCCATCTTAGTATCTATTCGGTTAATACAAAATCATCTCAAATTCCCTAAATTCGACATCCCATTCACTCTATACTAAGTCTTAAGGACTAGGGTATATAAATAATCTCGCAACACATACCCACTACCCCGTCGGAGCGGCAGCTTTGTCAAATCTCATTAGAATCAATAAGAACAAGGAACAAGTCAATCAATATCAATATACAATGACAATCTCATCAATAAGCAGTAGCTCGTGAATTTAATCAAATGAGACTGCAATTTAGCAATGGATAAGCAATAGATGAATCAATAAACAGGAGTATTACGATTAACAATTAACATTAGGATGAATAAAAAGTTGGACAAATCAAGTCAAGAAGATGGCTCAATTGGCATGCCAATGTCACTGGCGATGATGGCATTCAAATGATAGGCCTATGGAAGAAATCAATGGTAGGCCTATGGATTTTGAACTAGGCATTTCAACAACCACTTGGTGTGCAACAATGGATGGACAAAATGGCTAGGTTATAGTGAAACATTGACATTGCCTATATAATCAATAAACAAGTCACAATGTAAGCAACACAATAAACATCAATTTGCCAACAATAAACACAATCAAAAGGATCAAATTGGCTTATGAATTCAAAGGAAAAATAAGCAAAAATCAAAGGAATGAATAGTATATGTGGGTTCGGCCAAACATGGAAAAATGGAGAAGTTTTCCATTCAACATTTCAATGCATTATATATGTTAAATGATGCATATTAAACTCACTTAGCACTTCAAATCGCTTGAATTGCACACTTTGCCACCAAAGTCTTCAAAGTAGGTAAAAATGGTAACATTCCAATTCCTTGCTTTCTACATCAAACCAATCACATATAATCCATCTATTAGCCATCAATTAACATAATCTAATATTATTTAACATTAACTAATACTAATTCAAAGATTCATCTTTTACAACTTCAACTTAGGGTTTCCAATTTAGGGAAAACTTATCAAATGAATCAATTGATGCAATTAAACACAATACACATCTAATTTATCATCTAATACATCTCAATCATCAATTTAATCAAAGAAAACACTTTGTTACCTTGATTTGACGAAGTACCTGAATCCTACTTGGTGTTTGTTCTTGAATTTCTTTAAGTTTCCAAGTGAAACAAGGCTGAAAAATGGAAGAACTTTGGTTGATTGAAGGTTTTCTTTAGTTTTTCTTTTGAAATTAGCTTGAAAATGGAGGGAGGAGCAAAGGAAATGGTTCAACCACCTTAGAGAAGGAAGAATAAAATGGCCAAAAAATTCTTAAGGCATGTTTATATACTAAGAAAAAATGGCAAATTATATTTAGGCCTTTAAACTTTCCAATAATCATACTTTTACAGCATTTCCTTCTGTAATTTATTCTGACAATTCTGTTGAGAATCATATTTAAAAGTGGGAACTGAAATGACTTTTTTTTATCTATACTTTATTATAAAAATACTTTTAGAGTCATTCTGAAACTCTGACAGTTGATTCCCACTATACCCCTAAAGTTTAACTTATTTACGATTTTGCCATTACTTAAATTTTCAGTGTTCCTAAATATTTTTCACCTCTTTCTTTTCACCATAATTTCACATATAAATATATGATTCTTTACCCTTTGGTCTGAATCAGAAATTCATCTATCAATTGGACTGCTATTTCTCCGAGCAATGTAATTAACACTGATATTTTTCAGGATAATATCTCAAATACATTCTAACTGTGTTTCAAAAAGTATTCTTAGTTATTTCGATGTTTCCAGACCAATAATTAGTATACTATTGTTCAATTATGATAGCCTTTTCTAGGGTATTACATGATCATTGGAAGAGATTTAGTCATCATATCAGCTATATTATCTGCAGTACCAATCTTCTTCACGATAATATTTCCTTAAAATATAATCGCATTAACAAAATGGTACCTCATATCAATATGTTTCGTCCTCTTATGAAATATTTTATGTTTTGTCAAGTGAATAACATTTTGACTATCAAAATGGACGACACATGTTGATTTGAATTAAGCTCACCAACCAAATAGCTTCCTTTATAGCTTTAGTTACTGCCATGTATTCGACTTTTTGTAGTAGATAATGCAACTATAGACTGTAAAGTAGCTTTCTAATTGATTGCACTATCTCCAAGAGCAAACACATAACCAGTAATTGATCTCCTCTTATCAAGATCACCTGGATAATATGAATCAACATAACCAACCATATTGTCCTTACTCTTTCCAAACTCTAAACAACAATTAGTAGTGCCACGCAAGTATCTCAAAATCCATTTCACTGCCTGCCAGTGCTTTTTACCAGGATTAGACATGAATCTACTAACAACACTAACTACATGTGAAATGTTAGAATGAGTACAAACCATAGCATACATGATACTACCAACTGCGTTTGAATAAGGAACACGTGACATATACTCAATATCTTTTTCAGACTGTGTTGATAAGGCAATAAAGAGTCTGAAATGGGCAGTAAGTGTAGCACTAATAGGTTTGGCATTTTTCATGCCAAAGCATTCCAAAACCTTCTCAATGAAACTCTTCTGAGTTAGATGCAATTTACCTTTAATTATATTTCTTTGAATCTTCATCCCTAAAATTTTCTTCGTAGCTCATAAATCTTTAATCTCAAATTCACCACTCAATTCTTCTTTTAACCTATTGAACTCAAAAATATTCTTAGCAGCAATAAGCATATCATTAACATATAGCAACAAATAAATGAATGAGCCATCATCAAGTTTTTTAATACACACAATTATCATATTGGCTCCTCGAATAGCCATACTCAATCATAAAAGAATCAAACCACTTGTACCATTCTCTAAGAGACTGTTTCAAATCGTACAACAATTTCTTCAATAAGTAAATGAGGCCTTTTTTGCCTTCAATCTCAAAACCTTTAGGCTGTGACATATAAATTTTCTCCTTAAGCTTACCATTCAAGAAAGCAATTTTGACATCCAGTTGTTCTAGCTTTAACTCATTTATAGCAACTAAAGCAAGTAAGACAAAGATAGAGTTATATTTAACAACAGGTAAGAAAATATCATTGAATTCAATTCCATGAACTTGATTATAGCCCTTTGCAACCAACCATGCCTTATATCTATCATCTTCAACACTTGGTATGCCCTCTTTCTTCTTAAAGACCCATTTGCAACTAACAATCTTCTTATCTTTAGGCGATTTCACCAATTCCCAAGTTTTATTTTATGGAGAGATTCCACATCTTCTTGTATAGAAACTAACCACTTAGTTGAATCATCGCAAGAAACATCTTCTAAATATGTGGAAGGTTCACCAATATCATCAATTTCTTATGCCACAGCCAACACATATGCAACATAATATATATCAACTAATCTTTGAGGTATTTTCCTCTCTCTCCTTGGCCTATTTATAGTAATGAAATGCTCTTCTTGTGGTAATTCTTCTATCTTAATAGGAGTAGTCAACTGAACTAGGTCTTAGTGTAAAACATTATCCTTTGAATGTACATTATCCACCTCAACTTTTGCAAGTTTAAATGAGTTCTTCACACCTATGTCAAAAGAAATAGGAAACTCCTTTCTTAGGTGAAGTATAACATACTTATCAAATACAATATCCCTACTGATTATAGTTTGCAGTATTTTAAGGTCATAATACAAAACTTTATATCTCTTTACAGCAAGAGGATAACCAATAAAATTACCTTTTTTAGATCTATGCTCCAATTTATGATCATTAGCATGATCATAAATTGGACAACCAAATATCCTCAAATAAGAATAATCAGTAGGCTTACTAGACAATAATTCTTCTGGAGTCTTACGATCAATAGATATGGATAGAGAATAATTTACCAAGTAGCAAGCTGTAGAAGCTGCCTCTGCCCAAAAAATTTTAGAGAGGCCTGAATTGGATAACAAGCAGTGGACTTTCTTTAACAAAGTTATGTTCATTTTCTTGGCTACACCATTTCGTTATAGGGTTCCTCTAACTATAAAATGTCTGACAATACCTTCATATTTGCAGAATTTATTAAATTCACTATTACAAAACTCTAACCCATTATTAGTGCGAAGGGGTCTAATTTTATTACTTGTTTTCTTTTCTACCAAAGCCTTCCACTGCTTAAAAGTGGTAAAAACATCATTCTTATATTTCAGAAAATAAACCCAGACCTTCCTAGAATAATCATCTATGAAGGTAAGCATGTATCGAGCACCACCTTTCGAAGGAACACAAGTAAGCCCCCAAAGGTTTGAATGAATATAATCCAAAGTACCTTTACTCTTGTGAACTACAGTACTAAAACTGACTCTCTTATGTTTGCCAAAAATGCAATGTTCACAAAACTCTAACTTTGATGTACTTTTGCCACATAAAAGGCCTATCTTACTGAAAACATCCAAACCTCTTTTACTCATATGTCCTAGCCTTATATGCCATAATTTGGTGATATCATAATCTGATACAGAAGATGAAGAGACAACAGTTATACCTATAACAACAGATCCTTATAACACATATAATCTATTATTTTGCCTTAAACCCTTTATCATAACAAGAGCACCTTTCAAAACCTTCAAAACCCTATTTTTACCAGTAAATTTGTGACTCAAAACCTTCAAAACCCTATTTTTACCAGTAAATTTGTGACTAGAAATTTCTAGTACACTCAAAGAAATAAGATTTTTCTTCAAGTCGGGATCATGTCGTACTTTAATCAATGATCTCACAACACCATCAGGCATTCTAATTTTAACTGTTCTAATTCTAGCAATCTCACAAGGGTAGTCATTCACAATTAGAACAACTCTACCATGAACAGGTTCATAGGTAGAGAACCAATCTTTATTATGACATATATGAAAAGTATAAGTAGAATCTAAAATCCACCTTTGTGTAGATTTGGAATCATCTCCAGTTACAGAGAGAACATAGCATTCAAATTCTTCCTTGACAATATTGGCTTCAACAGGCTTCTCATAATTCTTTTTCTGATCTTTGTCTTTATTTTGTTGCTTATTCTACAATTTGATGCATTCAATTTTAATATGCGCATTTTTCTTGCAATAATTGCAAGTCATATTCTTATGCTTGGACTTGGATCTGGATTTGTGTTTATTATTATTAGCATAATCTCTATTGGTAAACCTCCCTCAAACAATCAAACTTTTTGAAGGACCATCACTACTTGATACAAGTTTTTTTATCCATAAGCTCTTTTGAAAACAAAGTTGATTTAATGTCACGACCCAACTTGGGAGCCGCGACGGTCCTAGGGTACGGGTGATGCCTAAGCTACCAGTACCACGAAGAACTCAATTATCTATATGGCATGGCAAACAATACTATAACAAGCTCAAATATAGCTTGACAATTCTATAAAAATTTGGGCAGCATCTCCTTTATATAAGGATTATGCCCAGCTGAAAAACATATAAATAAGCACTTCCAATATACATCATCATCAATACCCATATCTCTATCATCAATGATCCCTCTGGATCTCCAGTATCAACTCAATATTTATATATTTGTATATCAAATCATTTCCATTCATAGCATAACATATGTATATCCATAGTATAACTTATATGCAAATCTATAAAGATGCAAACACACATATATACATGCCACTTCTTAGTTTACAGTACCATGGAACCTCTATACTGTGCAAATATTTACATATACTTTTGGAACTTGAATTTTACATATTTCAAATAGTACAACTCCAAGGCGAGGATAGAAGGTGCCAATGGAATTCAAGCCTTACTGCAGACCTGAAAATGATAACCACTGAAGGGGGTGAGTATAAAAATACTCAGTGAATCCATATGTATAAAAATGCAATAAATGTTCATAATACCATAGTTGTTCATGTATGGCCTGTAGAATCAAATAATATAGCAAATAAATAATAATACAAGTATATGTATAAGTATCCATATATGAATCTATATCAATATTCATATAAGAATCCATGTAAGTATCCAGATACGTATCTATATAAGTATTCATGTAAACAATCATATAAGAATCCATGTAGGTATCTAGATACATATCCATATAAGTATCCATGTAAATATTCATATAAGTATTCATATATGATAGAATGTAACACCCCAGCTTAAAGGCTTAGAACTTAAGCTTTAAAGGGGCAAACTTGAGAGATGTTTGCTATGTTTGAAAGTTATGTATTATGCATGTTTATGTTTAAATTTCATGTTTATGCATGTTTTAGAAAGTTTTATGCATGTAAAAGTGCTTTAAAGGCTGTTAGGAAGAAATCGGGAAAAATTCAATTTTTGGTGAACTGGGGGTAAAATGGTCATTTCATACCCCTTCGAGTTTTATGGAAATAAACATGATATTTGAAGGTATAAAAGAATATTGGGACATTAAAATGATGTTATTTAATTTATTTGAAGTTTTATTGGAGAAATAAACCCGATTGAAAATAATGCCCGGTAAGCTGCTCAATTGAGGTGCTTGAGGTGTTTCGGTTGAACTAAGGGCAAAATGGTCTTTTCCTTTGAGATATGGAATTATATAGTGTATGAAACCTTATGGCATTAATTTACGCTTGAGTAAATCTAACCATTGGATGAAATGATGAAGAAATGGATGGCTAGATGAATAAGTTTCATAATTCATATCATAAGCTCAAAATATAGGATTACTAGCTTTGGTTTTGGATTTGGTGTATCAAATATACATATAAGCCATCTTTGTTGACTTTGATTAACTAATAATATAAAAGTAAGAATGATGGATGGTTAGGTTTCACCATTTTTATCATAAGCCTAATGTATGGAATCAAACCTTTGATATTTAGGTGGATTTTTCCCATCACTTCACCATTGTTATCTTCCTTCACCATTCATATGCAGAATTTTCTCTCTCCATCTTAAACAAGTTACGGCCACCATTGTACTACACCATAACTTATAGTTTTCTTCCATTTTTGAATGGAAATATATCAATTCCATTAGCCTAAACACAAATGTAACCTTAGATTTCAAGGAAAAACTTGAAAAAGCTAAGAATCAAAGCTTTGAAGTTTTTGAAGAACTTTTGGTAAGTTAATGGTTTTGTAATTGTTTTGATTCAAATATGTTTATATGGTGTTCTTTGATGATTATTGATGTTCAAAACACATTTTGAATGGATAAAATCAAAAAGTTGGATTGAAACCCTAATAGGAAGAACTTGGAATCAATTTGATGTTTTGATGATTCTTTTGGTTTAAATGATGTTTAAATGATGTGTACGATATGAATTTATGGTTGAATAATGGAAACAAACTCATTTGGTAAAGAATCCAAGAATGGTCGAAAAATGTGATGATGAACATTGATGTTGATTTTGATGTTTAAATAGTTTTAAAGGTATGAATAATGTGTATTTGATGTAATTAACATGAATTGATGGCTAAATGATGGAAAGAAACACCTTTGGAATCAAACTTGGTTTGGCCGAATATAGTGATGATGGATAATGTCTTAGTGCTTTGATGTTTAATAGGTTTAAATGTGTAAATGATATGTATTTGGTGTATATGAATGTTGTATGTTTGATTGGTGTAGAAAAATGGAAGAATGGAATGATTTCCATTAAACTATAACAATGTGGACTTTGTTACTTTAAGGTGTTAGGCAAATGCAAATGAGGAAGTAAGATTTGAATATAGTATAATGGCTTAAATGATTGAAATGTGGAAAGATTGAATGGTATAAGTGATTTGAAAGCATAATTAGAAATTTATGTATGTTTGGTATGGAATATTGAGCTAAGTATTTGGAAGTTCATAACTTAGCATAATAATGATGAATATGTGTAATGTGAATGATATATGATGATAGAAATGCATTTGATGCATAAAAGGTATAAAAAGTGTTAAAAGAGTGATATAGAGCTTTTAAGGTTCAATATGGGTCAATGTGTGTTTATGCATGTTGATATGTGTTAATATGTTTGAAAATGATGTAATATGTGTTTTGATATGGTTAATAGTGAGTATGTGTCTTATAAGAGCAATTTAGATATTATAGGGGAAAGTTCCCAGGCAAGAGCAGCCGACGGAGAGTCGCGGGCTGGCTAGGGTTCCTGGGGAATTATTTGGGAGTTTTTGATAGAGGTGAGTCTATATATATGATTGATGCATTATTCATTCATAAGTCATGTATTTATGCATATGAAATGATATCCTTGCTTGAAAACCATTAATGATCCATTTTTGGGCAGATTTGCCAATTTGACCTAAAACAGAGCTACCGAATTGCCTATAATTGGCACAAACTTTGAATTGCTATAAAAAATATTTTGAAAGGCTTTTTGACATGAAACCAAGCCCAATTGTCTATTATATATATGTATCTATTGTTGGTATAAAGAAAATGCTATGTATATATTGATTTCAAGGCAAACCAAAAAGTGCCTGAAAAATGAGAAACGGACCTGTAATTTGGGAGCCAGTTGTAGCAGCGCAATTTGGGCCCGCAGGGAAAATTTTTGACATGACCCAAATTTGTTATATTATTGATTATGGATATATTTATGATATTTCCACAGCCATATGAGATATAATTATGTTATATTCATTGCTATATGAGATTTATTTGATATGTTTATGCTATATGAGACATCTGCATATAATATATTATAACAGGACTACTTCAATAGTGTAGAAACAAACCATCGGCTGTGTACACAGATATATGCTATGACCTCTGCTAGGGAGGGGTGAAATTCCCTATGCCATGATATGGTTGATTGGAGGAATATGAGATGAAGAGAAGTAACAGTTCAGTATGATATGATACAATATGACATGTTACAGGCTCCTATTATATTATATGCATTATGGTTCATGATATATATTTCATCATGCTATCATCAGTATTCTTACTTACAGATCCTTAATGGATAGATGTGACTGCTCATGAATAATATTTCATACTCATATATATATATATATATATATATATATATATATATATTGACTCACTGAGTATATTGTTATACTCACCCCTTCAGTGGTTATATGTTTTCAGGACCTCAGTGAGGCAGACATCCATAGGCTACATCATCTTTAGCCTTGGATTCACAGATGTATGTATTTGAGGTCACTCCTGTGTATAGAAGTTACTTGGTATATAATGTATAGAGGGCTTAGATTGGCTAAAGCATAGTGTCAAATATGACCAAATAATAATAAGATATGATATGATAATGTTAATGATGTACATATATATGGTATAAGAACTTATTATGATGTATATATGATATGTGTTATGAATGTAAATATCGAAGTGCATATTGAGTTGTGATTGACTACTGGAGGATAAAAGGGAATGTATGTTATATTGAGAGTGCAAATTTCTATGTCTTACAGATAGCTTAAGTCAAAGTGACAAAGGAATCTCTGTCAAATTTTCTGCATGAATATTATGATGATAAAAAAAAAATTATCACCTAAAATGTATTACAGGTTAAGTAATAATTGTAAAAGTTAAGTTAAAGTAAAAACATGAGTTCTTCGAGGTACTGGTCGCCTTTGGCATTACCCGTACCCTAGGACCGTCATGGTCTAAAATTAGGCCATGACACAAGTGAAGAATTATCAAGTATCCAATGAATGAGCCAACGCATATATGATATAACAGGTTTTGGGTCACATATAAAGTACAATTGTACTGATATAGCACAATTATAACTTTATACTATAATCTTCAGCACCATCTTGTGCTTAATCCACCATACATAAAAGTGATCGGCTCTTACAGCTAGAGTACGTCCTCCTCCTCTAGCTGAGGTCATGTAAAAACCAGTGTGCACATGGTCGATGGATTTACCCACAACACCATTAAGGTAGTCCTGTTATAATACCATATGGGTGTGTCTCCATATAACAACATAAATAGCAAAAATTTAACTCATATAGCTGTAGAACTATCATATATATATATATATATAAAGAATAGAATAAATTTAGGTCATGTCAAAAAAA
>CANXYC010471986.1:0-47036 GCA_948193065.1 Aleurites moluccanus
CCCCCCCCCCCCCCCCCCCCCCCCCCCCCCCCCCAAATTAAGAGATGGTTTTATAAGTCAACCATGGTGGCCACAGGAGAGACACTACTCACTTGTTATCCCCTATAAAATCCCATTCATAAAGAATATATATATATATAAATATTAGATGATAGATTGCCAATGCAAAACTTTTTATTTTTCTCCTTTGGTGAAAAAGTTAGTTTGGATTTTTGCTAGCTATCATGTCTGATCCTGTTATATTTTGACTTGTGAGATTCCTTATGTGTGACCCTACTTGTCTCCAATTTTATGTGTAATTATTCATTTGTAGTAGTATTATTTTGCTGTATGCAACATTGAGATTATTCTTAGATTACCACTTTCTTTCTTGGTTTGAACACTATTGTAAAATTAGGTCTATTCATCACTTAACAATGGAATCTTTTTCTCAATTCCTTTGGAAATTTGTATAGGTACCAAAGAAAGATCAAACTTATTACACCCTCTAAAAGAAAGCCAAAAAAAAAAAGGTTTTAAATAGAATTAAAAAGAAAACAAGAAATCCTCAATAAATATTTTTTTTAATCAAAGATTTATACCATGTAGTTACAAATCTAGCCATAATAATTAAAACATACAAATTCAACTCAAATTTAATATGAACATAAATTAAATATAAATTCTCTTGAAAAATCAAGATCTCAGCTTTAATTTTACTATTAGAGCAAAGTTTCACTAATGAATTCTCAATAAGAAATCTCTCGTTATCTTTCATTATATTATAATTTTTTAATACCATTAGTAATATAATTAGTAATGAAAATTCTTGTTTACATAATTATAAGTTAGTTTAGGGATGCTATTTGAAATTACTCATATTATATATTATATATATCATTAACCCATAATATAATAATAATAATTACAATATATAGAGCTCTGAATCAGAATGTAGTACACAGAGAAAGAAAAGAGAGATTTTGATATTGAATAGCAGAATTACCAAAACAAGGAAAGAGCAGAGAAGGGGAAAATGGAAAAACCCTTCATTGCAATGATTTTTAAAGTGGGACAAAATTTACTTGGAGAGGTTGAGGCCATGTGCTAAGGCAGTGAAAAAGCAAGAAACAAAATCAATTCTCATGGGGAGAAGATTTCTCTCTACTTTTTTAATTTTTTTTCTTTCATTGTTCACCTTTATGTATTGCTTTAGCAGTTGAATATTTCACTGTTTCTATGGCCCATCTCTTCAAATACTACTTTCATAAAAAATTATAAGTTTAAAATGTTGTTAGAACAATTAATTAACTAAATCGAAAAGAAAAATTAAAGTAATATAATTTATTAACATAGAGGTAATTAAGTTATTTGATTAACTAATTAATTCCTCCCATATCAATAATTACATGATTTGATTTCAACAATTTGTTTTACCCATGAACAACTAGAGAATGAAGCCGTTAGCAATGGCCTGATTTGTTTTCAAATTTGTAGTTTCATAAACTGGCAACTCCTCTCTGTATCTTCCAATCCCAATAAGATGATCTAGCTCAAAAAGATCAGAGCTTGAACAACTTTCATCATCATCTTCATCTTCATCACTTTCTTCATCATCTTCAGCATAACTATGAAAACCCCTGATATCAAATTCACTAACATTCTTCTTCTGATAACTTCTGATATACTTAGCTCCCTTAGCAACATCTTCCTTCAAAGAAGAGCTCTTTGCAATTTTTTGAGGCAGAGCCATTGGCATCAAGCCTGGATCATCTTCATAAATACATTTATGACCACAAGGTCTAGAGTCCTCATCAACAATTACACTAACAGGATAAAATCTAACTGACCTTTTATTGCCATTGCTCTGTTTTCCTCTTGAAGGAGGTGTTTTGCTTAAACAAGACCTTGAAAATGATGTAACAGAGGAACAACCAGATTTTGATTTACACTCAGAACTCACATCATCCATAGCTCCAATTGAACACATTTTCACTTTCTTTGCACTCCCTGAGCTAAAAATTGAATTAAGAAAGCTAGCAATTCGACCTCCTGGAGAAATTGGTTGCTTTACTTTCTTTAATTCGCCATAAATTTTCAGTGCTCGTAGCTTTGTCTTGCTAAATCCTCCTCCTTCACACTTTGGTTTCTGTTGCTTATCTGAAATTGGGTTGTTTCTTTGTGGGGTTAAACTTGATACCCTTCTTGAATTTTCTTTAACGCTACTCGACTCTGCTTCGGAGGAGGAGAAAACACCTCCTCCTCCACCTCCGGCAGAGCTAGAATCTGAAGAGGTGGAAGTAGAATTAGAGTGAAGAGAACCGCAAGTGCTTTGCTTCTTCATCCAACTTTCAATCATAATAGCTTTTCGAAGATTAGAAATATCTTTCTCCTCATCAAGAAACGCATCTCGCCGGATTGAAGAAATAGAGCAACTGGTGCTCTGATTCTTGATCATAGTAGTCTCTTTATGATGACTCAAAACTTCCTCTTCAACACCGTTGGATTCATCAATGGAACGGTAAATAGCATCAAGAAGTGATGAAGAGAAAGAAGGGGTTCTTCTCCTCTGAGGAAATGTGTTTTCCCTTGAAGATCTCTCTTTCTTATACATGATTGATTTTTTACGTACACAAATAAACAGAGCAAAACCAATGCTTATAAAGAGAAGAAACAGAGAAGTGGGCAAGAGATCACTAGGCAGTGAAAGTTTAGTTTAAAGGAGTTGTGCGTTATAGTGTCTGCTAAGAGAATGTCAAAAGCTGCAAAACACATTAATAGAATGGCAACTAGGACATGTGAAGAACAAAGAAAAAAAAATATATAGAATTTTTCTTGTTTTGCTTTGTTTGGGTACGGGTTTTTAGCTTTGAATGAAGGAAATAGGTAACAAGAAACACAAGTAAGAGAAGGCAAGAATCAAGAAAATAAAGAAATGCGAAGAAAAAGAAGGAAAGCTTTTTTATTTTGAAAGGAAAGGCCGCGCGTGCGGGTAAATTATATAGTTGAGAGGTTTTGACAGGCAGTTGAGTTGAGTGCAGAGAATTGCTTTTCAACTTTGTCATTGCTTTACTGTCTGTTTTTGGGAGAGGTGGAAATTTCTTTTTTATTTTTATTTTTTACTAGTGCTTGGTATGGTGGTTGATGTAAAATTAATTAATTAATTAATTAAAAAATAAATAAATTTAGAAGTTTGGTAATGATGAGGATTGAGAAGCTAGGACAAGCAAACTTGGGGTAACTGAAAATTAATGATAGCTTAGTGTGAGGGGAAAATGAAAGTGTAATTTTAGTTCATTTTCTTTTTTCTTTTTATTAACTTCCTTTTATTTTATCATTTTATTATTTAATTATTACTTGTCAATTTTCACTAAATCATATCATAAGTCTATTCATAAGTGTTTGCTTTTTTTTTTTTTTAATTCTTAAATCTTAATTCAATGTTTTATAAGTTAATTAAATATAAATTTATTACGTTCCAAAAAAATATTTATATGTTTGTGTTTCATTGATTCAATTCATTTTCTAATAATTAATAAATATTTTCATGTTAATTTATAACTTGATTAAAAAATATCATTAGCTAAATGCGAATATTTGATAATATTTTTTTATTTATTAATTATTTATATAACTATATTAGATTTATATATGTTTAGATTACCAAAGTTACTATTTGATAGAAACGAAGGTGAAGATAAGCAGTGGTTGGTTATTTTCTATCAAAGGTTATATATATTGATAGTTGAGTGATAGCTAATAATTAATGATTGATAATTATTTAATAAAATTATTATTAATATATTAAATAATATTTAAAAATAAAAATAAATATTAATATTTATTTTTTTATTTAAATATTATTTATAGAAATTATTGATGTTAATATCAATGTTGATAGAGTTAAGGGGAGCTGTTGTATATTTTTACACAATAGTTTCTGATGTGTCTCATTTTAACTACTTAAGAATTTTTAAAAAATTATATTTTGATAGTGTTTGATATAATTGATATATTTTTTATGCTAAACAAAAATCATTTAGACAGTTAAAAATATATTATAAACTTTATGTATTATATTTAACTGTCTAGATTTAACACATTTATAATACATTTTCAGCTGTTCAAATGATTTTTATTTAATATAAAAAAATACATTAATAGATTTATTACATCAAATACTATTAAAATATAATTTTTTAAAAATTTTATAAAAATTTTTAAATAACTAAAATAAGACACATCAGATACTGCTATGTAAAAATACATAGCAGTTCCCTCTATGCTGATGCGGTGCATTCAATAATTTCTCCAGCACATAGAGTTGTACTTTGCCTGGGACAAGGAGTCTTTGTATAATTGTATCTTACGATAATTGTCCTGTATTTTAGATCACATTGTTAAGTGATAAATATTATTGGAAGATTACTTTTAATTTTAGATCAACAAAATCAACCAAATATATATATATATATATATCTCACATTAACCCCAAAAAAATCTTATAATAATGTAAAATGTAGCAAGTTGAATAATATTAATATTAGGATTGTAAAATGTTATAAAGAAAACTATTGCAAACAATGTAAATTAGGGAAATTGAATAATTTAATTATAGAATTAAATTCAACTCAATTTTACAATTTTTTTTACTCTATTATTGAGTGATTTGTTAAGTTCAAATCTTTAAAATACTTGAATATTTTCATCTACATAATATATTTTGTGTTTCATAAATTATATGTAGGACTAAATACGGTACTCAAAAATATCAATATTAACAATATTACTAAAAAATCCTAAACACCTTAAAATTATTATTGAACTCTAGTTTCTTTCTCTTTATCAGTTAGTTTCAGATTTTTGAGGGTTTATTTTACTTGTAACCACGATCTATACATGACAATTTGTAATATGATTTCGATGAGTAATCAATATATCCAAATCATTCGCTTGGTATAATATGGTATCTCAAGATTTTCGTTAATTTTCATTTTCAAAATTTTAAAGATTCGATTTATTGATTTGATTTGAAAATTTTTACATAATTAATTTTCATCAATTCATGCTTAATCTTATTTATATGCCATAGATTTTTTTAATATGAAAAAAAAAGAATCAAATATAAATTTATTATCTAAATCATATATATATATATATATAATTAGATTATATCTTGGTGTGGATATGTCACGGATTTGCAAGAAAATCAAAATAAAAAAAGGTTGTTTAATCATTAATTTTACAAAGTAAATTATGGAGGAGGAATTGGATAAGGAAGGGCAGAAGAAACAAGATTTGGACCCACTGTTTGGGTTTTGGGTCAAATCAACTAGATGGAGTTAATAGAGTACACCCATTGACCCAATAAGTTAGCATGTTCCATATTGCCTCAATAACATTGTTCGTGTGTTACAAATAGATGGGTCTCCAATTGTTCAATAATAGGCCCAATCGCCTACTAATAGACAACTCTAAAAAATAATAATAAAAAAAAATCTAAAGTATATCTTATAATCACCTAAATTACTAACTAGCTTTCTATTTATTTATATTTTAAAAAAACCAATCTTGAATATATTATCCAAAAAAAATATATTATTCAAAAAAAATATATATTTATCACTAAATTATATTTTCATATGCACTAACTAGCTTTCTGTTAATTAATATTAAAATATTACTCTAAATGATCTGATTTTAAACATATTTCAATTTTTTCAAACATAAGTATTTATTTTTTTTAATATTTTTAATACGTGTCATGATCTATATAATTTATTAACTCATTAATTATTTTTTAAGACATACATTAATAATAAATTATTAATTAAAGTATAATTTTGTTATGCAAATATAAATATATAGTCTAATGATGAATATAAATTTACTTTGAGTAATGGATTCAAATTTAAATCATCTTTTATAATGTTAAAAGAATATAATTTTATTTTTTAAGAAAAAATATAATTTTTGTTACACACAAAAGAATTATATTTTTAGTAATTTTAGTGAATGTAAATTATAGTATAAAAAAAAATATAATTTTGAATCAAAATTTAAAATATATGATACAATTTAAAAATGCAAAAATAAAAAAAAAATATAATTTTGTGTAACTATACCTTATTATAATTTTTTTTATATGGATTAATTGCTAAAATATTTAGATTTTTTTAATATACAATTTAGAATATATTTTTTGAAAGTTAGCAATTTTAAATTTATCAATAACATAAAATTTTAATTCAAAATTATGAAATTTTTAGTCCTAACATTTTTAAAATTAGATTACACTTTAATCTATAACATTTTAAAATCTAATTGCATTTTAATTCTTAAATTATTTATATTTTAAATAATAATAATAATAATGGAGTTTTTATCCCCTCTTCATATCCCAATTCTATCCTGATACAGATGAAATTACCCATCAATCTCGCTTACTTGATGATAAGAACAGTGTGATTAGTATTAACCATTATAGTAACTACCATTTCCATATTGGATTTGTATTTATTATTAGCACAGCAAAATTAATCTCTCTCTCTCTCTCTCTCTCTCTCTATATATATATATACACGTCAAGTTCTCGTGTAAGAGAACGAAGTCTAATTAATTTTCTAAGAATTAATTAAACATATTGGGAGCCAAATTAAAGAATGGGAAGTGATTCTGAATTTTCAGTAGGGTTTAGATTTATGCCTACAGATCAAGAATTAATTATTCAGTATCTTTTGAAGAAGGTTAATAATTTACCACTTCCATGGGATGGTATAAAGACTTGTAATCTTTACGATGAGAAAGGTGAATGGAGGTTTTTATTCCAAAATAATGGTGTAAAAAGTCTTTATTTTTTTACTGAGTTGAAAAAGATCAATGAAGGTGTTGGCTCAAGAATAAAAAGAGTTACAGGGTGGGGTACTTGGAAAGAATCTCAAAAAGAAAAGCCAATCTTTTATAATGATCATGTTATTGGCACTAAACGAGGATTTAAGTTTTTAGCCAAGGAAGAGTTTAAGGTAGAAGAAGATAGATGGCTTATGGATGAATTTAGACTTCATGACAGCTTACTTAGCAGCACAGCAGAAGTAAGTACTAAATATATATATATATATATATATTTTTACCAATTAAACAGTGTAAAATCAAGAGCATATATGTTCTGACAATATATTTAGATTCGAATATTTAAGTTTAATTGATACTTGGACTAGTTAGATACATAAAATTCCATGTACATAATAAAATTTAATTCATGTGTTTTTTCATTTTTTTTAAATCTCCCTCTCAAATCCATTTATTTTTTCTCTGAACAGAACACCAATTGGGTTATTTGCCATGTGAAGCATGAAAAGGAGTTGCAGCCAAGAGGTGCATATTTCTATCAGCAAGATGAAAGCTGTGGAGCTACTACCTCCACTCTTCAATCTCATATATGAATCAGCAAGGATAATAAGCTATGGCCAGCACTTGTATTTAAATATACGGATGCTTAATATATGATTTAATTTCAGCCGTACTCTTTAATTTCCAAGTATTAGTGTGGCCGCTGAATTTTGTTGTAATAAGTTCACTTTTAGAAAATTTTAACAGAAATTTTAGTGGTCTTTTATATGTTGAAAGTTCTATTGACTAATTTAAATTGTAGAACCAGATTATAAAAATTTTACTTGATTATCATTGTAAAAATATCGCTAATTTTTAACAATTTAAATATGATGACACTGACAATCCAGTTTAAAAATTGAAAGCTTCATCTTCTTTTGCTATTCAAATGAAGTCTATATGGAATGAAAACATTGCTTGAGAGAAAGGGAAAAAAAAAAAGTGTGCAAAGAAGAAAGAGAACACATTCTTTCATTGATACTGATGTGTTGACCACCCATATACCTGCAACATACACAACCCGTTTGCTCTTTACCCACCACCCATAACTAAAATAAATTGTTAATTAAGTACACGATCCCAATGTATTATGCTCATGCATTCTATGAAGTTGAGAAGGCTTCATAAATCAAAAACTTCTCCAATCTAAGGATCGTGCAAGGAGTCCCCCAGAAATCAAGAGGTGCCAGTAGCACCTATTTAGATTCTATATGGAAGGGATATTCTATTAAGTATTGAAGAGAGAAAAAATAAATGAGAAAGAAAAGGAATAGATAAACACACCCCCACAATCTGGACAGCACCGGCAGGTCATTGTTTTTGCTCAGTTACAAGTATTGATCGTGTATCCTGGCTCGATTCTCTTCCCACCACAGTCTGGCATGCATCTCCCCGAATTTTTCCCGGCTGCACCATATTTGCATAATGCATACAGTAAAATGACCAGAAAATACTATTCTTAGCTACATAATATAACCATAATAGAAAGGCTACTTGTTACCAACAAATTCATGATAAACTTGTACTGTTATCAGTAACACAAGAAAACAATCGGTAGAAGAAGCATAATGACTACAGTAATTTGTTTCTAATGGCTATCAATTCAAGTCATTATTGCTAGTAGGTCAGCTCAATTATAGCCTAGGTATCATCAAATGCAAACAATCTGTGGATCAAACCCACTCAAGGACTTGTTCATGGATCAAATCAACTGGTTAGCATTATAAGTGCATTGTTTAAGGGGAAAAGTGTTGCCAACAAACATGCAGATAATATTTTCCCGATATTTGTGTACTTTTCCCATATCACCAAACATATGGACCTAAATAATCAATCCAATACAAAGGCTTCACCAGCAAGCAATAAAGCTCAGATCAGATCTCTATTGAGGCAGAACCTTTGGCCACCATATATGACTAAAGTTGCCAGCTAATCAAGACGTAGCTGACTGATCCAACAGTCCTTGTCACAGACAAATGTCTTGCTAAACGATGACACGGCTTGTATATCACACATCCTATTTTCTCCCCATCAGTAGGTGCCAATTGCAAGAAAATTTAAGTGGCTAGAATTCTGGATAAGGGGTCATTATTTCCTTCATTCGAAATGGCAAAAAGGTCAGTGATGGACAAGGATCCTAAGGTCACCATTAGGATCAATCTCTCAGCCGTTAACCAGCTATTACAGCCAAGTTCATCAAGTTTCTAGTATGTGAGCTAAAATGCATTAAAATGCTCATCTTTTTGTCGACGCATGTTGTCTGAGGAACTGTAAATAAGTTGATCATATAGAAACCACAAAAACTTACCTGAATCTAACTCTTCTGAGCTCCCTTTTTCCACCTGGCAAGGCTCTGATAGTGATGTAGACTCCTGGTTCATCCTGTTCAACCCATTCTGTTTCCATATCACTGGCATTGCTGATAGACAGCTCTCCCGAACGGTCTGCCTCCCTTGATGAGCTACTTCTTATGGAAGCATCCATTGATGAAGTTTCTGTTTTGGCTCCACTGATACTAGAGAGCTTTGGGGTCGAGGTGAGACCTGAATCACAGTAATGGCGGGCTTGCACTGAATGATGATCAAGGGAATCTGAGGATGAGTAGACCATTCCCATTCCTGTTGGTCGATACAAATTACGAGGCAAGCGTTCTCTGGTCAGTGGCGGTGTTACAGGGCTGTCTTCTGCAGATTCCATCTTTGAGCTCTGCACCAAGTTTTAGGAGATGACATTATTATCATCAAAATATTTATTTGAAATTTATCACTCCACTGGTGCAGAATGTGCCCAATATGACAGCATTCCATACTACCATTCATGCAACAGAAGGTTTTGCTGCCCTGCTATTAATTTGTTTTTGCAGTAGAATGGGTGGTGTTGCAATCTATTGACAAAAAAATTTAATGGTTGGTAATTAATCTGCACAATCATTTTCTCGGAATGGTCAACTTAGAAAATTATACTCCCCTTGATTATGTTATTGTGTCATTGTTTTGGTAAATAGAGAGGGAACTCACCTCATCTTCAGATCTTGGGGGTGTTGGAAGTGGAAAAGCCTGGCGATTAAACCTCTGTACATTGTAAAGCTCCATGACCCTGTCGTAGTTCTCTGCCCACCATCTTTGTGCTTGCCACTTGTTAAACATGTCTCGACTAAAACAAAGAAAATTAACTACATTAGGAAGCCTTGATGTTCATCAAAATATAATGTAAGACTGTGAATTAGTGATGGCATCAATATTGACACGTGCTAAGCATGTGATAACTGAAAAAGGATCAGGCAATTGAAAACAATAAATATGTAAATAGTGACTCAGCAAAACACGCGGAGTTGTATTATGGGCTTTCGTGAATTTGACAGCAAAAAGATAAGCATGAGAAGATAATTCCTACAAAGACATGAATTGAAGTCCTAAAACATCTCCAAATAAACAATGATCTAGTGAGTCCATATCATGCCATTAGGCCCATTACTTGTTCACATGTATAAGGCTCAAAACCTCAAACCTATATCAACTACTTTCAAGTTTCAACAACCACCAAGTCTTAATTAATTATATTATATTAGGCAGCTAAATTGGATATCAAAGCACTATAATTGACAAAAAGCAATAAGACCACTTTACTTTAAGAGGATTTTCAGTAGAATAAATATTTAGGTGGGAGCAATGACATGATAGTGGATGTCTAATCAGTCAAAACACATAGGGGGACTCAAACCAACCACAACCGGTCTCATCATAACAATAACATTAACCAGTCCAAGCAGAATGATTACATTGACACGTCCAAGCAACAGGGAATATAAAATAAGATTAAATATAGATACAAAGTCAAGGGGGATAAGATAAGAAGGAAATTTGGTCGCAATAGCACAAGCCACAGGAAATCAAATTAATGCTCTATGAGGTCAAAAAAAAAAAAAGGAAAAAAGAAAAATATCCTAACTTCAATTTTTAACCATGAACGTCGTTATCATTGTCACCTTATATACAATAAAGGTCTATTGCTTCTCCAGCCATGTCCTTGTTGCTGCCAACATTGGCTCACTTGAAGGGCACATTTTGTCTCGTATGTAGTTTTGGAGTGGAAGGGGATATCGCCAATCAAAACTATGACAAAAATGGTCACACATGGCGACAAGGCCACGGAGAATCAGGCGTGAAGAAGGAATTTTTTTTTTTTTTTTAAAGGAAAGGGCAGAGCCTTCTCCGACACAGCGACAATGGTCAGTGAAAAAGGTGTCCAACACAATCAAATCTTCCCCACCACCACTAATGAAGCACAATGAGTTCCACTTTTGGACTTTTTTTAGATTGCTTTTCAACTAGGCGTGAATTTTACTGTAGTAAGTAGGTCCCCCACCTCATTCCTTCATTTGAACAGCACAGAGGTGTCCTAGGTAGCGTTTGGATGCTCCATAGTCCATTCAAATTGGTAAAAAGGAAAAAATTTGGTC
The DNA here is from genome assembly GCA_948193065.1 of Aleurites moluccanus. Lineage (NCBI taxonomy): Eukaryota > Viridiplantae > Streptophyta > Magnoliopsida > Malpighiales > Euphorbiaceae > Aleurites > Aleurites moluccanus. Next base: position 11,327 of record CANXYC010471986.1, read on the forward strand.
TTATTTCCTTCTTGGTCATAAAAAATATATACATGTTAATTATGGTGCTCATGTCGTTTGATGAAAACAAATTTATTTGCATTTTTTTTTGTCAAACGGACCTTGCTTTCTTGGTCATAGCATATAGTCGAGGTATTATATTCAAGTCTTTTCATTCAATTATAAAAGAAATAGTACGACTCATAATGTGGAAAAAAAAGTATTTAAAATTTTCTTTCATTTATTAATAATTGAAAAATTCAACTTTTATTATGCTTAGTTACAATTTAACAAAAAAAAAATTATAATATTATGCCCATCCAAACATCCCCTTGTTATTTTCCTTTAGTATCTCTCCTTTTTTAATCCTCAAGCACATTTTTGTTTAAGCAAATAAATAAATATATTAAAAGAAATACCAAACAATGAAACAATCACTTAGCAACCAATCAATGATGTATACTAATCCACCATCAGTCCACTCTCTATCATTGTAGAAACAGTGCTAATGAATAAATTACACACACAAAACGCACAGTCATGACTCACAAGACACCGTCCGATCAAAAGAATATTATAGCACATTCGTATCAAAACAAATCACAACCGTCAACAACTGATCAATCAGAAGGCGTACCTGAAGCGTATCCGCTTGAGATCATTTCCTCCGCGTGGGAGCGAAACGAAGGTAATCAGAACACCGGGCTCCACCTGGGCCACCCACTCCTTTGGTTCGCTCTCTTCAACGAACACGACGGGCGGCTCGACCCGGCGCCCACTACCATTCACTGAGTTTGGTGTCCCTTCGCCGCTTGAGCTCGAAATCCCCTTGAGCCTAGCCTCCATCTCCTTCCCCCATGTCTTAGGCGTCGTAGAGCTCGAGCTTCCAGTACGCCGTAACGACCAGCGGAGCTTCTCCGATTCTGCATCAGACTCGCTCAAGTTATTCCTGAATCGGTTCTGAGTTGTTGGTCCAGTACATGGATTGCAGTGCCGGTAAGCTCCAGAGGCCTTGAGTGCCATATCTTTAAGCTATAAAAACAATTAATATTTAAAATAATAATAATTAAAACTTGAATTAGATAACAAAGAATCAGAATTTTTGATTCTGGAATTGAAAATACCTGAGAAGTGAGGGACTTGATCGCTTGGTGGTGTTTAGTATTAGCCGTATTTGTGGTGGCGGACCCATCTGGTTGACTCAATGAGTCATCACCGGGTTGCTTCGATCCAGCTATACACGTCAGCATTTTTCAATTCTGAGAAAGAGATAAAACGAATCTCTGTCACTCCCACACTAGAAACGCTAATAGTTTATACTCATTGTCAACTTCGAGAAATCCGCACACACCTCTGCTTTGATTTTTTTTTTTTTTAAATAATAATAAATCTGCAAATTGAACTAGAATATGAATGGAATTGAATTGAAGCAAAATGAGGTCTGTACCGTTGGAAATTAGAAAGGTGAAAACGGAGAAATTAGTTTGATTTAGTGTCAGTAACTAAGCGAGAAAAATGAGAAGCTCCTGACAACCTGTGGCCATGCAGCTCTTGAATGCCTAACACAGATAACGCGATCAGAGATTCTCTATTAAAAAAATGGAATCAGATAATAATATATTTCTAAATTATTAAAAAAACGAAAACAGAGAAAAGAGTAAAGAAACTACCTTATCGGAATTAATGGCGTAGGAGAAAGATCGCATTTCTTTATAAAAACGGTGCACAGAAAGGTCCGCCGGCGACGAGAAGGAGCTGGAGCAGAGAAATAAGAAAGAGAAACAATGTATTTTATTTTGATTTAATATGTTGTTTTGCTTAGTTTTGGTGCTGGCTAATCACTATAATGGGGAAAGATAATAGTAGTAGTGTTGATTTCGGTTAACTGTTGTTGAGTGAGCCTGCTTTTCATGTTTACCTGCTACCGGTTAGTCACCGGCTATACATTATGGTCGATCGTCTTCTGTAGCTTTCCATGCCTTTGCCTGCTAAATCTCTTTGGATCCTCAATCAATGAAAATTTGATTATCCTTGAAAGAGAAAAGTATTAGATTCCCTCTTTTGGGTTTGGGTTCATATTATTGGACTAGTGGCCCACATGGTGGGCTTTTCTACATTATAAGCCCAGATGAAACAGTAATTAGTATTTGAAAAGCAGATTAAAAATTAAAAGCTAATTACCAATGAAATATATTAGAAATGTATTTAATTACATTATTTTATATTTTATTATAGTATATTAAATATAATCTTATACTATAAATACATTTGATTACATTACATTATATTTCATTACCACCTGCTAAACATATATTTTTAATTTATTAATTACTGAAATTGGCTTGTTTAAGTTTGAGTTTCCTAAATCAAAATGATAAAAAAAAAAAAGTTGGAATTATTGTTGGACCAGACCATGGATAAGGCAGGCAGTTACTTTACTTGTAGCTTTCAGATTAGAGATAGCGACTGGGATTGGAAGTGTTTTGTTAGTCACTTGGTTGAGTTTAGAATAGGGACACATAAATGTAGCTTGCCTTACCCCACTCCCACTATGCTCTAAATTGAATTTTTCATTTTTCAACCATGGAGATTTTTTATTCCTTTCAAAAAGATAAATTTACTTCGACTATAATTACGTGTTTGACTATTTCATTTTGGATTCAGATCAGCATGCTAATGACATACTAATTTTTTTTTTTTTGCGAATTGTACTAATTAATTTGAATCGTATTTTGGTCCAATCTTTTTATAGAGATGGTGTTCTTAATAATATTCTTTATGCTTTCATAATTTAAACTCAAAATCTCTAATTAAATAATTTAAATTATTTTTATTTGAATCACGCATGTTGGTGATTTATGATAGTATTTTTTTAAAATTCTATTGTTTGATTTGAGATGGTGATTAAAGAAAAAAAATATATATATATTGAAATTAAAAGCACTGGTCACATTATATATATATATATATATATATAAATTTTTTACAATACTAGAAATTTCCAGAAGTTCTCCGCTGATTACTAATTGACCAATCTATGAACACTGAGTCTTGTCCTACAAATTCCACAATTGCTGCACATCTTTATTTCCATTTCATTATGGACGAAGAGATATTTCTCAATGCTTTGGGCTTTTATTCTGGCCTTGTAGCTGTACAGGTGAACAATTATACTAGTAGCCCTGTAAACGAACTGGGCTAAGTCGAATTGTCCTGTTAGAGACCAGTTTAAATTCAACCGAAATTTTTTAACTAAATTCGTTTAAATTTTTAACTTCCAATTATGTTTCAGTAACTGAGTGATTAATCCAACTAGTAATCTATTAAAAGAACATGTAGAAGAATCGTTCTTGATCAGCAGCACACTGCTTGAGAGTCAATCTCTGCTTGAATCTTATGATGGCCAAAAGGCCAGGCGAAACGTAACCCAGACAAGAACCCTCATAGCTCAACTATTTTTGCATCACAAGTTCACAACTACCTTTCTTATGAGTGAAACCAGCAACCCAATAGCCATCCTCATATCTAAGTAACCCACCTGCACCAGCGTGCTGCTCCACATTAATCAGTCTATATAACATCTGGATTAAGTTTCTATATACGGCGCCAATTTGATGAGTTTTGAAACCCCTCAAAATAGTAGTTGAGTCTTTTTAATGTGAGTTTGTATATGGTGATTGAGTGTGGGTATGGATATGTAAGACAATAAATTAATATAAGAGTGTCAAATTTTGACTTAACAAAAATATTTTGATACTTAAATCAGATAGTAACTTTGAGAGAATTAATAAGAGTTTCAAATATGTATTAAATTATAGAGAACTATTTGTGAATATCTGAATGATTGTGTGTAATTAATGAGGGTTACCTCTATTAATATTGGCCGAAATTATTGAGCTAACTTGACAGGAGTGACAAGTGTCATCTTATTATTGGCTTGGTGAGGAGGTGATAACTTATTTCATCATAGCTATTTGTATCTTAGGATTATAGATAATTATTGTCAAATTGAAAAATGATAGCTTATGGCGTGTGTTTTATAGCAGTGCTGCCCTATCATTTAAAGCCATGTCAGAAGCATATAATAAAGGGAGAGAAATAGTTATTTTTTTTTGACTCTTTTCTAATTTATTTGTTTTTAAGGAAGCTTAAGCTTTGTCTTACGAGTCTCCTTTTGGTGAGTTATCCTAATAATTAGGCAAGAACCCCTTTCTCGCCATTGGTTTCTCGGATTTGGGAGAACTTCCTGCGAGTCTTGTCATATGCCAAGCTATGTGGGATTGTGCGGCGAGGAGACCTTCACTACCCTTAGTTTTCTGACTCGCTTATTTTTTTTGGGCTTACATATGAGTCTGATTTGTCATCTTGAGCCTTTGGCTGCTTGACTTAGATATGGCGATATTATTCCTCATCACTAGCTATGAGGCGGAGTTAACCACCAATCTGCCTCTTGCTCATTATTATGTAACTGCAATTTTAACCGTTAAATTACTAAGAATTTTTTAGGAATTATAAGCTCAACTTGATTACCATAAAAGTATTATAAAATTGTTTAATAATATTAAATAATTAAACATCAAGTAAAATTAAGTGATTTTTTAAAATTAGATTTTAAATTATAATTTTCCTAGTTATAATTAGGGTAAAAACATAGAATATCATACATTGTTATTCACACGTCATATTTATTATAAAATATATTTAACATTATATAAATATTTAAATAAAAAATTGACAATTTGGTTTGTGATTTACTTTAGTTAAGCACTACATTATTTGAAGCAATCATAATTTTAAAATAAAGTCATATAGGCTCCTTTCATAGATCATAAAAAATATATTTTTATTTTATTTTATTTTTTATATTTCAGTAATTTATATCATAGGCTCTTATAAGCTTATTATTATATTTAAGAGTAAAATCAGAACATTTTATTTTGAAGGGCCAAAATTAATAACAGAATAAAAAAAATAAAGCTTAATTTTTTTTTTCAAATTTTTCTAATAATTCTTGTTTAAAAACTATTTACTAATTATATTTCTTCATTAAAATATATTTTTAATTAAATTTAAAATTATTTGTAAAAATTAATTTTAGCAGATCAATTAAAAATTTAAAAAGATTAATTAAAAAATTAAATTAATTATATAGAGATATTATATAAGTTGGTTTCGCCTGTGATTATATCAGTAATTTACTATGAAAGGTTTATCCATGATTAAATAAAAATAAATTAAACTTAATATTATATATTATTCATTTATAAATTTTTTTCTTTAAATTAGAATTTTTTTTTCTATTTTAAAAAATGAAAATAAATAGAACAACTACAAGATATGCAATGGCATTCACAAGTCATACTATTTCGCTGCCTGAATTTAAACAACTCTCCTTTTTTACAATTTCCCTGACACTTGACTCCACTACTACTAGTAGGAAAGACTATAAAGTTCTCACCCACTGCGAACCAAACTTCTCCACCGTTCGATCACATCTTATTCGTTTGATCACCGTTTATTTTTCAACGCCGCTCCACCTAGAATGTTCTTAGTGTTTTATGGACTCAGCCGATGCCTTGCATGCCCTGGATTTTTAAATGTTTTCTTGGTTCAATTTTTTAAATAAATTTATAGTAAAAAAATTGGTTGAAAACTAAATAATGTTGATACAATTAATAGATGCTCGTCAAATTTTTTCCATAATCTTATTAACTTGGATATCGTAATAATTATTAACTGTGGCTGATAGTTGATAGCCGATAATGATAATTAATAGATTATACATTTTATCTAATAGTTGATTATTGCATATTTTGATAAAATTATTATTAATGGTTAACTGGTATTATATTCAATTACCATTAAGAATAAATATTAATATTTTTTTATTTAAATATTATTTTTAAAGGATAATTTAGATTTTTTAATTAAAAAAATATGAATTTTTTCAAAAAAAACTATAATTTAGAACTTTTGTAAACATTCGTTTTTTGACTATCTAACAACTAGCAGCTGTCAATAACCGAACACTATGATACAACTATTAGAAATAAAAAAATTAACAATTATATAAAAAAGTTAAACCAAACACCCACTTAATTCTTTACCCTAGCTTCCCTAGGCATGATAGAATCCTTCTTCTCAACTTGCTTTTCTACCTGTTGTAGTTATAATCAATATTATAGACGAAGTCAGAAGTCAGAAAATCAATGTTTGGTGGACCGAAAATTAATCTTATTTAGAAAATTAGACTTTAATTGATCAATTAAAAAAATTTCTATAGATTAATTATATTTTTTAATTAATTTTAAATAGGTCGAAAATTAATTATATATAAAAAACTGCATTTAAATGGATTAAATAATTTTTTTTTTATAAAATAATAAAATTTTTTTTGGCTCGGATAACTCAGGCCATATAATGCCTCTATCCCTAATTAACATAATGGTCTCACAATGGTTATACTTGTTTGGCAGCTGAAATCGTACCCACTTTTCTTCGATGAACCTCAAGACACTATTAACATACAACCAAATGCAGCCAATATTGGTGAGTTGTGGAGGTATGATTTTTTAGCTTGCATTCAACAAGGTTTCTGTTATCAATACCATCCAATTGTACATGCCTTTATTGCTTTGGGACGGGCCAGAAAAGTTTGATGAGATTGATGGACTTCCCACGTTGTTCATACCTACCATTCTTGTTGCACTTTAGTTTTGTGGTTACTTGAAATTTTGGATAAGTTCTGTAAGTTATTGAACTGTTGTGAATAAAAACGTATTAAAAATTTGTTTACATCTTCTATGAATTTGTAATCTCTCAGTCTTTGTTCTTCCTGCGTTTGCGGCTCTATTGTTTCATAAAGGACACACAATAAAAGTTCTAATGTGGTTTCTTCCTAGGGCTATGATCCAACTAAGTCGAGCAAGTTTAATGTAATGTTACTTATTTTGCTTGAACTTGATTCAAAGAACACTTTAAAATATTAAATTTGACTTAAATTAATTACCTTTAGAATATGTTTGTATTAATTAAATATATTTTTAGTATGAATATTATACTAAAAATGCATTTGATTATATTACATTGCATGTGTTTACTTGCACCACAAAAAATAAAATGGATTTAATAGAACAATTAATAAAAATTTGGAGATTCTTTTTTGTCTTTTTTCGAATTTTAAATAAATTCTTTTGAATTAAAAGTATATTGGTATTAAAAGGACATTTTTAAGATGGTGTAAAATGTTAAAAAAAAAACTCATTACACTTTAAAATTTTTCAAATTATGCAATTAATTTTTTTAAAATATAAAACAAATTTTTTGTGATTTGTAAATTAGTAAATAGATTTTTTATAAAATTTTCTTTTACATAAAAAAGGTTTTCGAGGTAATGAAAATAAAAATTTATCTATTCAAGATAGAGAAAACAAATGAATTTAGTTTTAAAATATATTTTTTTCTTCTAAAATGAATGTTATATCAACCTCGAAGATATACCCAAAACATTTGTTATATTAGTGTATGAAAAAGACAAAAGTGAGTCTAACAAGAGAAGAAGAGCAAAAAGATGCTTGTTTGAGGTTAATTTCCTTCATGATTCTTAGACTTATAATTAACGAATAAAGTGATCCTTAAATTCACTTTTATTACAAAAATGTCATTCAATTTTAGCTAATGTTCACTTGAATATCATTATAACATTTTTCTGTTAATAATACTAATGGCAAGGCCATGTAACACGCCACATCACCATTTTTTAAACTATAAAATACCAGCTCAACAATTTTATAAAAGTATTTTCTCTCCTCACATGAGATAATATTCAAAACTGTTTTTCCCTCTTTTTTACCCAAATTCTGACTTGGAAACAATATAATATCTATCAAAAACTCTCTCTTTATTGTTGTTAGTTGCAATCACTAACCCAAAGTAGTAAACAAACTCATCGGCAAATCAAAACTGACGTCGCTGATATTTCTTCCGTTGCTTCGCCGGACCATGAACTACTAGGCAGTATAAGCATCATCTTCACTACACACGGTTGCATATCAGATTACACTTTTTATATTTTTACTTTCCCTATACGTGGCCCACCTACCTCTCTACCAATGAGCTCTAAGTCACTGATGGTAAATCATTCAATTTCAATGGTCACTTTCCTCCTTCATCTCTCCTTTCTCTCTTGCCCAACCAAACCCTAATATTAGATGCCCCACAAAGTTCAGAACTTGTAAGCTTCATATACGTTACAAAGCAAATCAATATCAGCCCTCGAAAACCTTAGATGAACCTCCTATATTGAATTCTCTCATGGCGATGATCAAAAGTTCGTAGGCTAACCAACAAAGGCATCCTAATTGTCTATTTTGGATGTCCAATTGTAAGTCAAGTATTTGGAGGGGCTTGATTTTGGAGTTGTGATATTAAGTTAGCCATTACCCACCAGTCGGTGATGCCGTAAATTGAAAAATTCTCCCAGACCCTGTACCAACCTATTTTTCCTTGTAATTTGACAGGTTCTGATCTAAACACAGTTTGAGCTTCCCATTTAATAGGTGGGTGGTTGAGGATGACAACTGTAGGAGAATTTGTGAGGCTTTAGTTGAAAGAAATGGGAAAGGAAAAAAACCTATTACTTCTTAGTGTTTGTACTTGTAATGCTTTAAAAAGATTTATAGAATGTGTAAATACATATAAAGATAATATTTTGCCAAGCGAGAATGTTGGATTAAGAGTGATTTCTATTGAAAATGATTTCTATTGAAAAAGAGATTATTGAGTTTGTTGAAAAGATAGAGAAAAGATGAGTTTAAAGTTTGAGGATTCACAAAATGAATTGGGGCAATATTCATGTACAAGTATTGTTTTGAATTTTGGAGAATTAAAGGTTTTGGTTGGTGAAAATGAGTCTAATAATAATACTTTGAGTTTTTTAGTTTCTAGTTAATGGGTTTTGTTGGAGAGTTTTAAAGATAAGTTATGGTTGATGGGCATTGTAGCTATATATGAAACTTATTCCTAAGTTTGTTTAAAAGAAAGGAAGAGAGAGCTTTGAGAGAAATCTTCCACGCGAGGAGAGAGAATAAGGGAATTATGGGGCTGCTGAGCTGGTATTTTTTAAGTTAAAAATACTAATATATTGTGCCAAATCAACTTGTCGTTAATATCAATAACGAAAAAATACTATAATGATATTCAAGTGACCGATAACTAAAATTGGATGATGTTTTTGTAAAAAGTGAATTTAAAGACCATAATGTGCATTAGTCATAAGTTCAAGGATTATGAGGAAAATTAACTATGTTTGTTTATATAGGCGTTGTTTTATGACACATGACTTTCTGTGAGAGTTTCAATTCAAAGCTCCTCATCTCTGGAGGTATTTGGATCTATTTAAAATAAACATACAAACAATATTTTGAAGTTTAAAAAAGAGTTGAATTGAGAAATAAGCTTTTATTGATTGCAAAATTCAATTTAAAATTGCTAGTTCTTCAATTTGAAGTTGTTTTCTTGATGCTTTTCCTCTCTTGGTTCCTTAGAACATTTTCTAACCTTCCACTCCTTTAAAAAATGAAGTTCAAAAAGTTAAATACTTAATTTATAAGTAATTCTTCTAGAAACTGGATCACTAATCCAAAAATCGGGTCACTTGCACTCAAAAATTGGGCTGTGTCTTCGAAAAATTATTTGGGCAAATACCAAGTCGATTAGCTAAAAACCAAATTGCTCATCTCCAAAAATTAGGTACTAGTTTTTTATAGCAAATTTCATTCAAATTTATGTGATTTTTGAATAAAAAATTTTCGTATCTTCAATTTAACTTCAAACTTCAAAACTAAATAAAATTATTTCAAATCTTTATACAATCAATTAAAATCAAATCAAATCCTAATAAAATATAACTAAATTATCCTAAAAATTCTACTAAAATAAACACTAAACACTAACTAGAGTTTGATTTAGAAAACTGAGTTTGAGTGTGGTAAGTGAATTTTTTTTTTTGTTTTAAAATTGTGTAGCTTGTGTGAGTGAAATGAAAATTATTTTATAAATTAATGAAATTATTATTATTATTTTTTACTGAAACACCAAAATTCATCTGTTTATTAGTCAATTTGATCCTTGCTCCATCCAGGAAGAGGCTTTAACACGCTGGTAGGATCATTCAATGCTTTATAAGGATATTTTATTCACACTTTCTTCCTAGCGTGATCTTGTTTGCATCTAATAATAATTTTATTTTTTTATTTAATTTTAAATTAGTCAAGTTATTTTTAGATTAAACACTAATAAAGCGTCGCCCTGTTCATGTTGCGATACTGACCTTTTGGTCGGGGCATTTTCGAAAATTATGTCAACAAATGAGGACGAAACTGCAAGAAACATATGGTGCAATTTCCCATATTATTATTATCATAATAATTTACGAATGACTAACTCACACGTTATCACGTACGTACATACACTCAGTATAACCGATAGCAAATGAAATTTAGTGTGAGACACGTGAAAACATTTGAGTGGGAATGTTATGGATAATTAAGGGTGGCTGAGAATGAATCCAAAAGAAAGAGTAAGGTGGCGTTTGGCCAAGTGTGTGTGAGGGTGGGACAAATAGAAAAAGACGTGAAAATGGTGGTTGTGGCAGTGGTGGTGGATGGTGAGTGTTGTTATCCTATTGGAATTATTAATTTATTACCATTTGTGGGTCTATTCTGTAGGATTTGTCACAGCAAAAACATAGAACAAGATAGTGATATAGAGTTTTTTTTTTTTTTTTTGGGGGTGGAGAGTTTCAAGAGATGAGACATGCCCAAGTTCTTCCCAACACCTCCATTTCTTGCTTTTTCTTCTTGACTCACCAAATCCCAAAAGGTCTCTCTCTATTTCTCTCTTTTTTTCATATGTCCACTTATCCATTATATATCCAATCTTTACCCTTTACTGTCTTTTGTTACTATTTTTTCTCTCTCTTTTTCTTGTTAATCATGTCTTATTCTTCCTTAATTTTTTATTTTTTATTTTGCTTCTTGTACTTTGTGTATATGGGTGGTGATAATTTTCGTGCTTATGGACTATAGAGTCAAAGTGGTTATATGTTATTTGTTGTTTTATGTATGCATGTGAAGTTTGAGATCATGATGATGGTAATCTTGTTCATCATTGAAGATGGACAGTTGAAGATAAAGTGATACACTATTGTTGGTTTCTTGTTTTGGTTTGCCTTTCTAGCTTCTTAGTTTTGGATGTTGAATCTCTTTGAGCCTTCTTTTTTTTTTTTTCTTCCCATATCTTAATGGTAATCTCTTTTTTTTTTTTTTTTTACTTTCTCTTTTATTGAATTCTGATTGTTCGTTTCCTGCTTGTTTCCTATAGCACGAGTGTTTTGCTAGATTTCTCCTTTGATTTATGCTGCTAAGTCTCAGTATATCTTTGTTATAGATGTATTAATATATAGGTGGATTGTCTGCTATACCTAATTTGTGATTGGACGATATCTCATGATTGTTTGGTGCTAGATTGATTCGGTTTATCTATTAGGTTCTCAATTTGTTATTTTCTTGCATATACATAGAAAGCCCCTTTGTAATATTGTCCTATTAGTCAAGATGGTTCCTGTTCTGTACATGAATTTTTTTCATGTTTTCTTGCTGCATGTCAATTAGAGTGGTGGATGAAATACATGTGGATTTACAAATGCTATTGGCTGCTCCATTCTATCTCCATGGTTGAAAATTTGCATAGTTGCCAATTTAAGGAATCTATTTAATGTTAGATGGCAAGCTTATTTCAATGGCAGATGATTTCAAGTATAACTTTCTTGCTTGGTATTATCTCATGCTATGTTATTGAATATTCACATTTAAGGAGTCGGTTCTATTTATCTTGAAAACTTTGATTTATTAAAATTTTTATCATATGCTGCTTTCCTACCAGATATTCGTACTAGAAGTTAGGACCACTTTTCTACTTATATGTCCATTATCAATTTTCAATTAATTACTACTCATATATGTGCGCATTAGAGCTTGTGGTAGTATTATAATATTATTAATATATGATTAATAATAGGATTCTAATATGAGTATCATCAAGTGTTGGTATCATAAATTTTATATGGTGATTAAAGATTCAAACTACTACAACTTTAGATGGTATCTAAATGGTGTATAAAGTTCTTACAACTTGTATTTCTACTTTCTAAAATTTAACTATTTGGAAGCCAACAATTGAGTTTTTGCAATTGAATTCTCATCCATGTCATGCTTTAAGTTACTATCAGAGTCATAATTCAAGTAAAGATTGTGTTTGAAACAAATATATAAGAGTCCATTTGGATAGTTTTTTTTTTAAATGATTGAACATTTGGAATTTGGTACCATATCGATTTATTATGATTTAGCTTAAAGCTCAAATCCAAATCCACAATTATTTCAAATTACCATCTATCCAAATGGACTCTAATTCAATTTAATAACTCTTTTTCCTAAAGTGCCTATATGTATTAAAGAGAGAAAGATGGAGGGAAGTAAAGATTATAAAGCTAAAGACAGTGTGTGATAAATGCCATGCAAATAATTGAGTTGTTGCTTAGATCATAAAATGAAAGGATTGAGTAATTGCTTTGATTATAAAATGAAGGGGATTTAACTCCTAATTAATAAGATTTTTTAAGTAGTGTGGAATTCATTCTCAAATTTTATGAATGGTAATGATTGAAATTATGGGAGTTCAAAATATATTTTTTGATTAATTTGTTTCTTATGCAATTGTCATCGTCTCTCAAGTCGCATATCCAATGGGGTGCAAACAAATTGTTGGGCATTTGAAATTGCATGTCTATGCAATGAAGAGGTGCTTCATTCAGCTGTTTTATCATGCAAATTTTTTATATTATGAATGTGCTTTAGTCCCATCTACAGTCTATTTCTTTTGAATTTGATTATGAATTTTGTAATTTCAACTTTTATAAGATTGAGGCAGCCCTAGCTCATTGTATCTGGTCTTCTTGTAGATAACTAATTAGTATTCTCAAAATCCAGCTAAAAGAATCTGTGCTTTGGTAAGTGTTTCTTCAAATTCTTGACATGTCGATAAACTAGATGGTTGTACGAGTTCATGACTTTCCCAAGAAAGTTTTTGGCCCTCCCTTTGCTTTAAGTTGTCCATCATGCTGGTATTCAAATGAGCAAATTCCATAGTACCACATTCAGATGAAATGCATTAATCTTGAGAATTGGTCCCACCCACAGAGCCCACTTCATTGTGAGATTGACCAATTGATTGGGATGAAGATGATTCCTGGTCCGAGAGTTGAAGACCTAAATTCTTTGCTTCATGATGAAGTTGGGGTGGTACTCTAGACTATTCATCTCTTTCATTTCATTTTGCTGAATATAACGGTTTAGCAGACATTGTTGAATATCTTTCTATCTAATGTTGAATAGTCCCATTTGTCAGGTGTACATATGTTCTATACTTTATGATTGCTGTTGAATGGGCTATTTTAGCTAAATATTAAAAATCAAGTTCAATTATTAAAACTTTTATAGCTCTAGTACATTGCTAGGCTTCCTTAGCATCTAATTTATTATTGTTCCTTGTACTCGGGTCAAGTTGAAAGTTCTGGAAAGGGGGCAGAAGGCAGAATGAAGCCAATTTTCTTCTTTAGTACTCTAGAAATTGCACTTAATCTTTGACAAGCTGACGATTATTATTCAATGGTAGGTTAAGACATTTTTTTTAATGATTTATGTTTTTTTGGGATTTGATGCGAACTAAATTGTAGGTCTATTTTCAGGCTCATGCTTCATTTCCCTATGCTGATCATTACTTTGGTAGATTATTTACTCCATATGGACCACAAATTATTGTAAGTTATGTTGAGTTCATTATATTTGTTTGTGTTCATAAGTAGGCACTTTTCTGTATGATGTTTTTACTTTAATATAGGAAAGTTTATGACTTGTGTATCTGTTGTATGTCATTTTATGCAAAATATGTCATTTTCTACAATTCATACCTAAAGGATAAGCATTATTTGTTGAAGCAATTTTCTAGTTGAGTATGGTGTTTGAATTGCTTTGCAATTTACTATGTTAATGCCATTTTTTATTGCTAAATTGTAGGTCTGATGGACAAAGATGGGTTTTAATCATTTTAAAGTTATCTGAGTCTCTTTTTCTGCTGTTTATATTTTCTTTTTTGTTTTGTTGTAACCATTGCTTTTCTATGGTATGTCTTTGGGAACGGACCAGATTCAACCTCGGCTGGGTTCTCAGATGGTTGGGATGACAACAACATGCGTCCCACTGCCTCTTGATCTTGCTGGTGATGGATCTATTTATGTTAATGCAAAGCAATACCATGAAATTCTCAGGAGGAGACGATCACTTGCAAAGCTAGAGGTTCAGAACAAGCTTCTTAAAAGTCGAAAGGTACGTATAGTCTACATGTATTGTTAGGTTTTAGATTTAGAGCTTGGAAAGTTTTGGAGAATCTCATTGGGTTGCAACTACGTTGGAAGCTAAAAATGTGGAATGTCTTGGGAAGATTTGTGTAATATTGTTCTTCTCAAAAGTTGATGCAAGTGGCACATACCTCTTAATTTTTGAGATTTTTTAGGATAAATTATAATTTAGTACATGAAATTTGATAAAATTAATAAAATGATCATTTTATTTTGAAAAATTAACTTTTTAATCCTTGATAAAATACTATTTAATTATATTTTCCTTAATTTTTTTTCTTCATTTTCTTTCATTTTCTTTTGTATTTTCCTTTTTTTTTTTTTAATTTTCTTCATTTTTTTCTCAATTTCTTTATTTTTATTTTTTAATGATATTATAATGAATTTTAGTTATTTCTAATTGAAATATATATTTTATGTTTTTATTATTTTTATATTTTTTAAATAAATTTATTTTATTATCATAATATTCATTTTTAAACTTTTTGTGTCCTACGCTGGATGTGAACCATATCCTCCTTTCCTAAGATTCCTACATGCATGACTTACCTCTTACCAAACTGCACAATGAAATGCAGCCATATCTTCACGAGTCTCGGCATCTGCATGCATTCAATATGGTTAGGGGATCTGGTGGACGCTTTCTCAGCATAAAAAAGCCCAACAGTCTGATCCAAATTCTAGTAGTAATAGGCATGGTGTTTCAGATACATTTCGCTTGCATCAAAACAATGAATCATCGAAGCTTGAAAATTGTCCCTCAATAATTGATCAATCTAGTGCTTCAAAGTCAACCTACTCTGAAATCACCAGTGTCTCCAATGATAATGTCATATTTAGGCAGCCAGGTCAACAGTTCTCAGCTATTTTTACTGTTCATATATGTGGAGGCATGCAAACCAATGGGGAGCCTTAGGTGTGTTGGAATCTAGCACTGTGCTCCAGTTGTCCAATTACCATTTACCGGGCGGGCAATTCATCCTTAGCTTTGTCTATTTACTTCCTACGGATTTATTATGATAAATGCATAAAAAGACAATGTATTTTGATATTTGCTTGAGTAAATATTCTGATTATGTTAAAAATAACTAAAGATGATTGTCTAAGGTTATATATTGGTGGTGACCCATCATTTAATTTCTTTTGATTGTTAAATGTGCTGACTTTGCAAGTTTTTGCTTTGATTTCAGATAGTGAAATAAAATAATGTGGTTGTGGTATAAAATTTGGATTTGACTTATATAGTGGACATTTTTTTTTAAATTATGAGTATATTTTTATTTTATACACACAATTAATGGATGAATGAAATTTATAAAAAAAAATTAAAAATGTATGGGCAAATTTTTTATGGTATATATTATTATCATATTAAATAAATAAAAAATCATTAATAGAATTTTAATATTTTTTTTTCTGATGAAAAGGTATTGTTAAATATTTTATTTTATATATTAAATAAAAAAAATTATTCATAGAATTTTTATATTTATTTTTCTAATGAAAATATATGGATAAATTTTTTTACTTCATATATGTAGCTGCATAGTTTTGTTTGGTTGCTTCTCCATTTATTTTTGGTTTCTCTTCTTGTCAAAATATGGCAAATAATGGTTTAGATTAAATAAAATAATAATAATTCAGAATCTTGACAGGTAAAGTAACTGATTAAGAATATCATTTTGGGGAAAGAAGAGCATGATATTGATGGGTCACTTGGTGAATAAAAGAAGCAAACTTCTAATTATATAGAATCTAATTGATGAGCATTTTTCTTTATCCATCACATTTTGCGGCTGAATCTAATCTAATATGAGATAGATGCTGTGTAATTCTATTATTAAACAGTAAGAGAAAAGTTTAGTTAGTAATTTAAATAATTTCATTTTAGATTATTTAAATATTTATTTTAAATTAATTAAAATTTAATATCAGAATTTTACAATATCAAAAGTAACTTTATTTTGCTAAAACTTATTGATAAATAATAAATAATTATAAATACAATAAAATTTCTCTAAAATTATATTCTATATAAGAATAAATTTTATATAACTATAAAAAAATTTGATCCCAACTTGGACCAGTTATAAATAGAAATAAACTTCATATTATAATAAGTTATAGTTTAAAAAAAATATATCTCTATGTAGTAATAATAATATATGCATATCTATTTAATTTTCAAATGTACATATATATTACAATAGTAGATGTTACCTATATATTATATTAAATTATAACATTTTTATAGCCATAAATTAGTATAAACAATATAAATATAGAAAATTTTTATTTTGTATCATCATTTTCACTATATAATAAAAGTCATATATATTAATATTCGATCAATTAATAATTTTTATTATTTTAATTTAAATTAATAAATTAAATTAATATTTTTTATTTAAATAAATTTTATGAATTTTAATAATATTAATTTATAAAAGATTTACTGTATTTGACCAACACAAATAAAATTTAAGAAAATTACGTAACCGTTAAAAAAAAAAAAAAAAAAAGAAAAAGAAAAAGAGCGAGCCCACCTTGTCAATGGGGGACTCGTACCCACACACCCACATTCTTCTTATTGGTTTTCCGTTTTCCCAAAATTTCAGTACCCTCGACTCGACCTTTCGCAGCTAACAAATAAATATAAATGAAAGAAAAACGAAATCACAGCTCACGAGCACCACCATCAAATCACGAGTGAAAAAAGAAAACAAAAAAGATCAAAACGACAAGCCAGAAAAATGGTGTCCTACGTCAGTGCCTTGTTGTACGGAGTAGGCGGCATAGTGGTCGCAGGGATGGCTTTGCTCGTCGCCTTCCAAGAGAAGTTAGTCTACGTTCCAGTCTTGCCCGGTCTCACCAAGTCCTACACGATTACTCCAGCGCGCCTCCGACTCACTTACGAGGATGTCTGGCTCAGATCTTCCGATGGTGTTCGCCTCCATGCTTGGTTCATTAAACTCTTCCCTGAATGCCGAGGTTGTTGTTTAATTTAATAATTTCTTGATCGAATTATTGGTTTTTATTTATTTATTTTTGTTCGTTGAGTTAGGGTTTTTGTTTTGGACTCACTACTTATAGTGCTTAAAGTCGCGAAAAATGGAATTAGAATTTTTTTTAATTAAGAAAGTAATGTGGAATTTGAGTTTTCCGGAACTCCAATCTGCTAGAATATAATTTAGAAAGCTTTGATTTGAATTTCTTCTGTTTTCGTGCAACTAAATGTAATTTTCGCTTAGTTTGGTTGCTATTCGTGATTTACTTTAATTTCGCTGGATTCAAGTGCTAATGGAAAATGTGGCGCTATCGAGTTTCTTTCTGGCTAAAAGTTTGTTCAGAGTAAGATGAAATTAGAATCAGAAATGATCTGATTTGATTCATGGTAGATTTTGTGCATTAATTGTATGTCACAACGGCATTGGCATGACAGATCTGTTACACAACTCTTTTACGATGTACATCTGATTTAATTTGTTATATTTTTATGATTTGAAGTGTTTGAGGGTGATCTTATATGATTGAATATTTATATGCATAATCTAAGATGTTTTTCCAATATACATTTTAGCTGAAAGGTGCTATTTTTGTTAGTTTTCTTCTGAAAAATTTGTATTTTATGATTCCTGTAGCACAAAGCTTAGATTGTAATGTCATTGTAATTGCAGGTCCAACCATCTTGTTTTTCCAAGAGAATGCCGGAAGTATCCTTATCATAATTTTTAACTTATGTAGTCCCTCATATTGGGTTCAATTGCGAATCGGTTATTTCTGTTACTCTTTTTTCCCTTTCAGTTGGTCCAATCTCTTTCCTAGTGGCCTTAACTTGTAACCTACAGATATTGCTCACCGTCTTGAAATGGTTCGCATAATGATACAAAGGTTGCACTGCAATGTGTTTATGCTTTCATACAGAGGGTAAGCATTTGCTAATTGTGAATAAAAAGCTTCCCTAGTGATTTTTTTTTAAATTTCTGTGATGTATTCTGGATCTGGATCCATGTATGTGTATTGCTCATCTAGCTGAGTGAAAACAAATGCTTCATTCCCTTTGTGGCCTATACAGTTATGGAGCAAGTGATGGATATCCTTCTCAACGTGGAATCATGAAGGATGCTCAGGTGTGCAATTTTTTTTAGCTTCTCCTTAACTTCCTACATCTGCTGTTTGGAATCTAGTTACACTCTGAATTGATGCAACTTCTTTCTTTGTTAGGCTGCACTGGATTGTCTTGGTCAGAGGACTGACATTGACACGTCTAGAATAGTTGTGTTTGGGCGGTCACTTGGGGGTGCAGTTGGTGCTATGCTGACCAAAAACAACCCTGATAAGGTATTATTCTGCTTAGTTATTATTGCACTGTTCATTCCTTCTTGGACCCTCTAAGGCTCTGTGACATCTTCATATGGCATGCATTTTTTGGTTTTTACTTTTGCCATAGTATCTTGTCCAGTAATTCCTTGTATCTTATTAACGAATCTCCCAAATGGCTAGCTCTGGCTAGCTCTTTGGTGCTCACTTCTTTTCTTGGTACATTGTTTTTCCAGTTGTCTTGTGGTGGATATACCAAACAGGTGTGAGAGAAAAGAGAGGGAGAATTTGTATAGTTGAAGATTGGTGACCTTTTGAATTTGAGAAATTAACTCAAAAGACCTTTAATATAGGTATTGTGTCCATTATTGGGCATCAAAGTATAGTAAATGGTACTGGACTGATTGTTGTTAATGTTTCTGTTTTGTTTATTTTTTATTTTTTAGCTTGCGTAAAAATTATTTTGAGAAAATAATCAAGACTGAGCCAAGAAAACTAAACAGCCATATCTTATGATTATATCATGGATCATGCCTCAAGTATCAACTTATCAATGAAAAGATAAGAGGGAATTAAGTCAGGACTGCTAGCTGAGTGTTGTTAAATTAGTGTGAACAGTTATTTGTATGTACTTGTCTGGGTCTCAACATTATTACATGCGACCAGAGAAACTGAGTAGCATGTGTTGCTAGTATTCTCGTGCTTGTTTGAGGAAGAAACCTATCATGGACAAAACAAAGCTGTGTGTGATTAGTAGCATTATTCATGTTGAAGTTGTTACAAGGAGGAAGAGAAGCAAGCACATAGTTTGAATGATAGCAAAAGATGCGTTAATATATGATTTTTGACTAAATATTGCCCTTGACAATTAAATTGAGAAACAGAATCAAGGTTGCTAGTTGGTGTGGTGACTGTTGATATTTAATTTATTAAAATTTTTTGTTGGTGTTTATGTCACCCCACAAATTGCAAATCTGGTTATTTTGGAAGATATCAATTTATAGCTCTTTTCTAAAAGTGAATGGGGGCAATGTTCCATGACTTATATAATGTACAGTATAATGGTTGGAGCAATCTTTTATTATAGTCTTTGGCATTTTGTTTCTGCTTTTATATTATTATCTGATGTATGTTTGCAGGTTGCTGGGCTGATACTGGAGAACACATTTACATCTATTCTGGACATGGCTGGAGTTCTACTGCCCTTCTTAAAGTGGTTTATCGGAAGCACTTATTCAAAAGGTCCTAAAATTCTTAATTTTCTTGTACGTTCTCCTTGGAGCACTGTTGATGTCATAGGCCAGGTGAGTCTAAATGTTAGAATCTCTTGCTATATCCATTTTCAACCATTTTTATATTTGTAGCTAGAGCATTTAAATTATTGAAAGCCATATCAGGCATTTGTGATTGACCATGCTAGACACTCTTTAATCAAGGATATATAATGAAGGACCCTTCATCCCATGTTGAACTGTGGGTGATTTAAAAGTCATGCACCAATATGTTAATACAACATAGCTTTCTGATGCTGTACTTGCTATTTCTTTAAGGCCTTCTTTGAGAGTTTTTTTACATGAGAATGGAAAAGACAATCTTCAATACATGGGATAGAAAAATAAAATAAAAGAAATTATTGATAAATATTTTTTGTTTGAAAGTTTAAGAGATAAGAAAGGATATTAGTTATTAAGAGTAAAATAATATTATTAAAAAATTATTTTTAGTAATAAGCCTTGGAAATCTCTTATTCCCTTAATTTTGAAATCAAAAGAGATACATGTTTAAAGGGATAACTAATCCCTTTATATTTTTACTTGTCCAAACTAATTTAACTCCCAAGCAACAAATAACTCTTATCCCATTCCATTTTTTTTCCTTATTTCAACTCCCAAAGAGAGTCTAAATGTTGTTATGATATCTTGAGATGGTAAATACAACTCAGCTACCCTGTTTACCATTTGCAGTTATAATTTTTATTTTTTGGTGGCATTTTCGCTCTCTCATCTTTTCCGTTATTTCTATGCATGACTCATAAAATTGGCCTTCTCAATTTCAGGTTAAGCAGCCAGTCCTTTTTCTATCTGGTTTGCAAGATGAAATGGTACCTCCATCCCATATGCAGATGCTGTATGCTAAGGCTGCTGCTCATAACAGGGAATGCATCTTTGTGGAATTTCCTACTGGGATGCACATGGATACCTGGTTGGCTGGTGGTGATCAATATTGGAGAACTATTCAGCAGTATCTTGAGAAACATGTTCCAGAGAAGAAGGAAGACGAGTTATACCATGATGTAAAAGGTGATTCTGTTCCTTCTGAAAGTCTTATGGAGCCTCTTCTGGGAGAGGGAAAAAAAATGATAGAATATGTTACTGATTTTCAGTAAAAACAAGGAGATGATTCACTTTTTCTTGGGTTGATTTAGGCCCATGATGTGGGTTATTCTAATTTTCTTCTCTTCTTTCCCAAGTTGATTTTCTGTTATGGCTTTTGCGTGACCCAACTTTTAGCCCATGAGAGTAACCCACTGGGGTCAAACTGTGTGCCAAAACTTGAAAGGACTGATGCTTGATGGCACAAATTTTTGTTTGACTGGTAGTTTTTTCTTTATGTCCGCAACGGATAAAACCAAGGTAATTTTGATATTTGGGGGAATGTCAAAATATTTTCGGGATTTTTTATTTCAAGCTTTAATAATAATATAAAAAATTGATATATTGATTTATTTTTAACTTTGATATTTATTTAGCAAATTAGATGAGAATATGTTTTATTTTGAAAAAATTGAGTGAACGAACCTTGTAAAATTTTGGATTCCCTGGAAGCAATTCCCTCGTACCAAACATATAACTTGGAAAACTGTGTATTTCCTTTGGGACATATAACTTGGAACCATTGTGTCCCATGATGTGGAAATGGTTATTCCCTAAAGGCAAATGCCTTGTAACCATTAACCAAAATACACAAAACTGAACTAGGTAATTTATACCTGATTATTGCTGTTCTTTGATGGTACAACATGGACAAAATCTTATAATTTTCTTGGTGTCAAATTGTTGGATTTTGCACTCCATAGTCTTATTTTTATCTTCTACATAGTGTGTTTACATTATGTTTTCTTAATTTTTTTAAACTATTTAAATGTTTATACATAATGGATCATCTACTGATGCTTTGGATTTGTGATAATGTATAATTCATAATGGACATGATGACCCACCAATCACACTGTTCATGGGCCTCTGTATTTTTCTGCTTCCAGATTTTGAGGGGAGGTGACTTGTTGCACGTAGAATTTGGAGACCTTATAGATTGGCTGACCACAGGTCCTCAAAGTATTTTGTGCATTTTGCTTTTGAAGTTGCAGCAAGTAAAAGCTCTCTGCGAGGTACTGTACTTGGTGAGACCTGTCCAACTCATTCTTGTTCTCCCTCTAAAAATTTTTTGTTGGTTTTAGAAGCTTCAGCATATGCCAGAAAAATGTGAATGATACTGTACAACTTTTTGACATACATCTTTATTAGTTAGTTCAATTCTGACCTGTTCTGATTGCACGAATAAGAAATATTTGAAAATTTGAAATATATAATTGATGTAATGTACTGTTTTCATTTTTATAGTTTATAGACAATTGTTCATTTTGACATTCTAGGCTAAAGTTGTCTCCATTGATTATTATTGCATTGTTTGGTGTACCTATTATATATCTGTAGTGCCGGTGCACTTGGAGAATGCTTTGGTGGATGATGTGGTTCTGTTCTGTCATGTGTATTGCAGTAAAATTATCCATGACTAGTTGAATAATGGCAATTGGCAAAATGCTTTTTAGAGCCCCCAAACTTTTTTTGATTTGTCTATTAAGCTTTTAAAAATTTATCTTGCATTGAATCCTTCAATTTTTATTTTTTACATTTATTAAAGAACTATTGAATTATTTTTATGGTCTGTTTGGATAATAAGGAATTGAATCATATATTTGGATTTGTGTTAAATCTCTTGTTTAGATTATTAAAATTATGTGGATTTGGATTTGATTCAAATCTCTAGTGAGATTTAACTCTCCAAAAATTTAATATTTTAAATAATTTTTTTTATCTAATTATTTTAAATCTACTATTTTTATTTTAACTTAAAATTTCTATTTTTTTTTTAATTTAAAATATAAAATTTCAAATTATTTATCATTTTCAAATAAGAAATTTATAAATTTATAAATTTCAAATAATGAGATTTGAAATTAAAATTTTAAATATAAATTTATGCATCTAAATATAATATTAAAGAATTTGAAAAATACGTTTGTTAATGCTGATTAAGAATCTTATTAAGATAATGATTTAAAAAATAAATTTAATAAAAAGTAAAAATAAAAAATAAAACGGCAATTATTTATAAGTTTGAAATTAGTATTTGCTTAGATGCTAAAAAATAAGTGAAGTATTGTTTAAATTTTTTAAATACTTTTATGATTAAATTTTATCTTAAAAATATATTTGAATGTTATCTAAATAACAAAACTCTTCTCAAATAGTAACTGTTAAGATAATTTTTTTTTTTTTCAAGAATGAATAAAATAACAATGTTAAATAGGCACTTAATTTTTGAAAATTCAGTGTCCCCTAATGATAATGTTTTACATATGATGGTGCTAATTATTCTCAGTTTTAGGGGCCAAGGCCCACTCGTTTATGTGAGAGTGGCATTCTAGTTATTAATGGGAGATAGAGAAGCAGAGTCTATTTATATTGTAACCCACCGTTTTGTCATTTTTGACCAAAAGCCCCACTGAGGCCAAAGTTTTGCTGTCATAAAATGATCGGCTTTTGAGTTACTTGTGAGCAAATGACCAAAACAGGAAAATAATGTTTTAAGCAATGGCAAAATGGTCATATAAGAAAAGATTCATATTTTCGAAACCTATATAAATGCCCAACCGTAACCATTCGACAACGTACCACACTTTGCTTTGCTCTCTAATGCCCCAAAACGGAGGGAGGCCTTCCAAAAAGCCAACCTTTATACGGGCTTAAACTAAAGCAAGCCATGGGTGCGCATTTTAATAATTGTGCGCATCCTCTTACCCGATGATACAGTACTACTGTCTCGGTTGCTCTGTCGGTACACACCTCATCGTGATTCGTGCAAGGAAGGTACGTTATCTAGCCATCTGGGACTCATTGCTGATCCGATTTATTGATCATAATATGCTCTGGTGATTAAGTGCACGGGCCCACAATTGACCTGAAGTCATGCTGCATCTTAGCATCCACTTTCTCCGTCCACGAGGCAATTCCCATAGCCAAACACTGTTTGCCACGTGGCAGAAGAGTTCTTCCAATTTTTTTAAAATTTTTTTTGTCTTACCTAAGTTGACCCTGTGGGAACAAATACTAGTCTGGAAGGTCAAGTAATGCATATTTTTAAGGGCTTGTTTGTGTGTATATTATTTATTTATTTATTTTTCCCTCTCCTTTAATATCCAAAATTATCCAACCAATCTCTTTCTCTCTCTCTCTCTCTCTTTCTGCTACTCTCAGTGAAATGTTTGGTTTTCTAGACAATAATTAGTATCTCTCCATGGTTACCCATCTCAAATTCTAGATTTCCTTTCTCTCAGTCTCCATTTCTCTCTCTTTCTCTCTGCAAACCAAAATTTCTCCTTTTTTCCTTTTTTTTTTTGAGTTTTACGGATATGGATGGAGGCGCACAGTACAACCCACGAACAGTGGAAGAGGTTTTCAGAGACTTTAAAGGCCGTAGAGCCGGAATGATCAAGGCCCTCACCACCGGTTTCTTTCTTCACTATTCTTTTACTTGCTAAATTTTTGTTTCTTTTTAATTTTTGTTTTTTTGGTTCTTTGAGTTGAAATTCTCTTTTTTTTGTACTTTTCTCTGAGTTGGGTATTTGTATTGTAATTTTTCTTTTTTAATTGGCATTTTTAAGTTTTCTTGTCTAATGGGTGGTCTTATTGTTTTTGAATTTCTTTCTTTCTTGCAGATGTGGAAGAGTTCTATCAACAGTGCGATCCTGGTTAGGGTCCATGTGTTTGTTCTTTTTCTTTAAGCCTTTAAGGGATTTTAAAGTTTTTGTTTCTCTGCTTTTTTTTTCCTCCCGGTTCAAATTTTGTTTTATTGGTAGTCAATTATTTACTATATTTGCATGGAAGCTCTTATGTGTTGCTCAATTCTTTTCTTCTTTTTTTTTTTTATCAAAAGTTATGAATTTTCAAGTTGGAGCTTCAGATTTTACTTGGCATTTGACAACTTCTTTTTTTTACATGGCTTAGCTTGAATTTCCCTTCCAAGAGTTGCTGCGTTGCCATTTGGTTCTAATTACAGCATGGGTTCCTTAAATAGCTATCTGGATAAAAAAAATTTCTGTCTCACTAGTTATTTTTGGTCTAGTTTACCCATTCTTGAACCCAGGTTTTTAACAGTTTTTAATCTTTTATCTCAAAGATGAATAGACGTTTGGGTTACTGTTCAGGTAAATTCATCTTTTTTTGGCAGGAGATATATGACTGGCGTATAAAGTTTAGTTAAACTTGCTACATATATGTCAGTTTTGTTGATTCTACTTTTCTTATGCTTCCTTGAAGTGATTTGAAGTATGAATTCATCAAATTCTAACTTTTTCCTTTTCAATATGATCTCTAAATTTTGGCACTGTAGTTTGCTTCTTTTTTACTTCTTTTCTGGAGACCCAAAAAAACACACTAGATGTCTACTGATAATGAATTGAAAATCTAACTACAAACTAGAAGAGTTAAGTCAATGTTCTTAGTTACGTCTCTCTATGAAATTTTGTTAGAGATTTAGCCATTGATGATCACTAGTATAATGTTGTTAGACAAACGACAATCATAAGGTTGGATTTACTTTGATTAATCTTTCGTTGTGGTGTTATTCTGCATTTTTCCTGTGCATAGCTAGTGGCATCTCCATGATAAATCGCTTCTTAGTACTTCCAGCAGCAAATATGTTTATGGTCATGATTCTTGTATTACAATTTTGTTGTGCTTTTTTATTCTTAGTTATGTCTATAACTTACGAAATATAAAATGAAGTTCCAACGTTACTCAGTCGATTCAATATGACAGCAAATTATGTTTAATGCATATAATTAACTTTGTGTATATGTACAGAGAAGGAGAATCTTTGCTTGTATGGATTCCCTAATGAACAATGGGAAGTCAACTTACCTGCTGAAGAAGTGCCTCCAGAACTTCCAGAGCCTGCATTAGGTATTAACTTTGCCAGAGATGGGATGCAAGAAAAAGATTGGCTTTCTCTTGTTGCTGTTCACAGTGATGCCTGGTTACTTGCTGTGGCTTTCTATTTTGGCGCTAGATTTGGTTTTGATAAAGCTGATAGGTACCATCTTATTTCCCTACCTCTTCCAACTTTTGTATTTGAACTGTCAAAATATTTTATTGCAGATTTTTCAATTGTTCAAAAGCTAAAATACAATCAGAAGTTCATTTATTTGCATAATATTCTATATATTTATAAAAATTGTATTTGCAATTTGTGTTTTATTTAGATATTTAATGCTGTTTATACTTTTTGCTTTATTTACTGGCATTATATTCGCATCATATACTATGTATTAAAAAATTTGGTACCACTGCTTCATATTGCTTGCCCAATGTATGTGACAGTTTGAAAGGAAAAGGAGAGGATATCTGTAGTTTATGATAATTAGCTATTTGTTTATAGTCCAATGGGAATTGCAAGGTCTGTTGGACTTGAAAGCAAAATCTGGAAAATTTATTGCTTTGAAAGATCAAAGTTTTATTCAAATTCTTAGATTTGGTCTTGATTATAATTATATGATGTAGTAACTTCTGAATTTTAGCTAAGTCATTCCTTGATTGAGATACCTGTTGTAACTTATATGTTGATGCCTCACAGTCAGCAATCACTTTTGACTTGCATGTTGAAGCATGTACATTAACTAGAAGATTTATTTTGATGCACAGTGTATGAGCTTTGTGCCAATGAAGTTTTTTTTTTTTTGTTCTCTTATTTGTTGATAGTACTTGCCCCTGATTGATAAGATCTATTGCAAAAGGAGACCATTACTTAGGGTTTGGTGTTGTCTGTTCAATAGATTTGTATAGATGGAGTAAAATGAAATTTTAAACAAGAAATTTGCCCAAATTAGCAGATTCTGCTGGAAGATATTTTCCCCAGGTAGTGCCTAGAAGTTTGTGTTATTACTGTATAGCATATCATTTGTTGGTTTTTCTTTATAATCCATGGTAACTGAAGTGGAATGTTGTGCTTCATAAGTTTCATTTCCTACAGAATAAAATGTGAGTTCTGATATAGGAAACGTCTCTTCACTATGATAAATGATCTCCCAACAATATTTGAGGTTGTCACTGGAACTGTAAAGAAACAGGCAAAGGAGAAGTTATCGGTCTCAAATCATAGCAGTAACAAGTCGAAGACGAGCTCAAAGGGGGTAAAATTAATTTCTTTTGTTAGTTGTCTGTTTAAATTTAACTGTCTATGGTAATTGTTTTTAATTGCCAAATTCAAATGTATTTTGGTCCTTAGCTCTTGATATGGAACCTATTTATTCATTTTTCAATAACTCAATATAACATTTTACTTTTTCAATTTCAACTGTTATAATTCGAATGCTTTTTTTTTTCTTTAGCTTTGTTTGATATGTGAATTGGGTTATATGTAACTTATTTTCGGGCACGTGCATTTATTCTCTCCAAGTCCCATCTCAGGTTTCGTGATTATAATTTTTAAGTTGACTATAATAAAAATGTACTAGCAGGGATGGAGGTAAAATAGAATTTATTGTCTTTTTTGGGTTGGGAGTGAGGGCTCAACTGTCTTGGTATATTCATAATCTGTGTAACCTACGACACTGTTCCTAGCTTCACCTTTATTATTTCTTTTGGTTTGTGCCATATCTGGCCTGGATGAAGCTTATTGGGATGGTCTGACTTAATTTTAAGCTAATTATGGTTTTTTATATATTTAGTTACCATGTCGAGTGCTAATACCACTTCAATGACATTAAAACAGCATGGATCTGAATCTGGCAAATATTCAAAGGGGCAGCCAAAGGATGAGAATGAAGGATTGGACGAGGAAGATGAGGAAGAGCATGGGGATACTTTATGTGGGGCATGTGGAGAGAATTATGCTGCAGATGAGTTCTGGATTTGTTGTGACATATGTGAGAGGTGGTTCCATGGAAAGTGTGTGAAGATAACTCCTGCCAGGGCTGAGCACATTAAGCAGTACAAGTGCCCGTCATGCAGCAACAAGAGAGCACGACCTTGATATTTAAAGGTGGCAAGCCCTCACCTCTGTACTTTCCTCGTGTTTCCGTCAGCTAACTATTTAGTCGGTCAGGTTTTCTATGTTTGTGCTATGTAGGCACAGTATATTTATTAGATATATTGTCTTTGGGAACTTGTTATTCGTCTATGATAGTATTTGGTAATTTGCATAATTGGACAGGTCTACTATATTCTGTATTTGGATATATATAATTCACTTAGGGAATCATTTTTCCGATCAAACACAGAATGTCAAAGTATTCTCACCTGATATCAGATGTTATGTTTGCTAGTTATCTATGGGTTTCCCTTTGTTTATGTGGTGTCAAAAGCCTCCCTGTTATTGGGAAGGATGAGTTGTTAATTTGTTCTCTTTGTAACCAGTCACGTGGATATGATTATTCTTATAAGAATTAGTATATTGTATGTCATGACATATGTGATTATGGCAAGTGTTGAACCCAAAAGAGCCATTCGATTAACAGTAATGGTGTTTCATTCCTCCAATTGTATGCAAAGGAGGAGACTTTGGACATTTATTATACAAAAGAAGAGTTGTTAAACAGCTAAAAGTCCCAGTCCGGTATAATCAAGAAAATTTTCTCATATGGACAAGAAAATTTATGCATTGCCAGACATCTCATGAAATCAAAATTTCAAAGGCAGAAGAAACCTGTGTGTGTAAAGCATGTTATGGCACTTTTTATTTTATTTTTTTTCTGATAATGTGGTGAGGAAGTTTATTATGAAATATTATTCAATAGTTAATTGTCCAATTCATTTAAATTTCTAAGCAAAACCTTCTCCAATCTTTAATCCTTTCAGCAAAGATTTTGGCCTAGCTAGTCAATTCTTTCGCAATCAATGTCACTCCGAAAATCACCTAACTTTTACGCAAATTTCACTTTGTTGTGACTTGACCGCTAACCAGTGGAGGTTTATATCACTATAGTTACATTTACAGATGGAATTTTGGATGTACATTCTCTCCCTCTTCGTTGTTTGGAGGACTAATTCAACATCAAATTACAAAATAAATAAATAAATAAATCTAGGGATAAGATATTTTTATCATGATATTTAATTTTAAAAATATATCTACTTTTAATATTTTTCAAAATATAATTTTAATCCTAACGTTATTAAAATTTATAATTTCGATTATTTTTGTCCTGTTTACATAGATTAAAAGTAATTGTTAAATTATAATTTAATCCCTAAAATTTTATTTATTTATAAATTTTTTTTAAATTAAATATAAAAAAATAATAAGTAAATAAAAATTAATTTTTTTATTTAATTAAAATTAAAATAAATAATATTTTTAATTAAAATTACTTTTTATTTAACTAAAATAATTAATTTTTATTTAACTATTTATTTTTCTAAAATTAAAATAAATAAAATTACTTTTTTAATTATTTAATTTATTTTCTAATTTTAAATATTTGAAAATTATTTTTATATATTTAATTTAAAAAATTTATTTAATGAAAATTAAAATAATTATATTTTTTCTTTAAATACTCTTATCCCTAAATATCATCTTATATATATATATATATATATATATATATATATATATATATATATATATATATATATTCTTACTTTTTCATTTAATTAAAATTAAAATATTTAAAAATATATATAAATAATTTTATGTATAATATTCATACATTATGTTTTTATTTATT
This sequence comes from Aleurites moluccanus, assembly GCA_948193065.1. NCBI lineage: Eukaryota > Viridiplantae > Streptophyta > Magnoliopsida > Malpighiales > Euphorbiaceae > Aleurites > Aleurites moluccanus. The sequence goes on from CANXYC010471986.1 coordinate 41,110, forward strand.
TATTTTATATATATTTTAATTTTAAATTAAAATAAATAAAATTATTTTTATTTAATTAAAATAATTACTTTTTATTTAATTATTTAATTTATTTTTTGTATATTTGATTAAAAACTATTTTTTATATATTAAAATAAAATAATTTTATTTTGTTAAATATGCAAAAAATAATTTTATTTAATCAGATATACAAAAAATAAGAAAATTAATTAATTTTAAAAATTAATTATTTTAATTAAATAAAAAATATTTTATATTAATTTTAAATTAAAATGTAATAAATTAATAAATTGGTGTATGAATATTTTGTACATAAAATTATTCATATATATTTTTAAATATTTTAATTTTAGTTACAAAACGAAAAGCAAGAAAATATATATAAAAAAAAAAGATGACGATATTTTAGGGATGAAAATATTTAAAAAAAGAGGTATAGTTAGCTTTTATATTTTGATTATGTCAATAAATTTGATCATTTTATCTATTTTTTTATTTTTCATTAAATTTTAATAAAATAATTAAAAGTACCTCATATATATGTAAAATAAGAGAAAAATAATTTATTTTTAATTATTTTAATTTTAATTATTTTAATTTTAATTAAATAAAAAAAATTTATTAAATATATAAAAAAAAATTCAAACATATAAAAATAAGAAGATAAATTAAATAATTAAAAAATAATTTCATTTATTTTAATTTAGAAAAGTAAATAGTTAAATAAAAATTAATTAATTTAATTAAATAAAAAGTAATTTCAATTATAAATAATATTTATTTTAATTTTAATTAAATAAAATAATTAATTTTTATTTAGTTATTATTTTATTTTTATATATATTTAATTTAAAAAATTATTTTTTATAATTAGATAAAATTTTAGAGACTAAATTACTTTTTAATCTATGTGAGACCTAGGAACGAAAATTTACGGAGATAATGGCCGAAATTGTAAATTTTAATAATATGGTCAAAATTATACTTTAAAAAATATTAAAAATATATATATTTTTAGGATTACACATCATAGTTAAAATTATATTTTATCCCAAAATTTATTATATAATCTTAGTGAGATTTACTTTATACAATATATTTATCACAAGGAATAGTTTTAATAAAAATAAAAGTAAAAAAAAAAAAAAAAAATCATTTAACTCATTAATTTGTTAAAAAGAATTATTTAACTCATTCAAACTCTACTTTTTATTTATTTTTGATTTATTCACAATTAATTTTCTGAAAAATTTTATATTTATATGATAATTTTTAATCTCGATTCACTTAAATTTAATTTCTTGACTTTTTTCTTAATTGTTGAATATATATTTTATAATATTTATTTTTCAGTGAGAAATTGAAAATTTTAAATTGTAATTTCTCTATTTTTTATTTAAATTTTAGATATAAGCAAAATTCCACCTGTTTTTAGCCTTAATTAAAGTTGACTACAATGACTTGTATCTAAATTTATTTTGGTGTTGCTACAAATTGCAAGGTGATTTACAAAGAACTTATTGCCTATTGGTAAACTGTTTAGTCTGATTAAATCACCAAGACTTCGATTTTTTTTTTTTTTTTAAGGGAACACCAAGACTTTGATCTTAGTCATTAGTCAATTTTATTAAATTTCGTAGAGATTTAACCAGGTTTTTTAAATTTTAATGATCTATAGTCATATACCTATAAAATGTTTATAAAAATTTAACAATAATAAAAAAAATTGAAATTAAATGATTTTATTGACACAAATAATATTTTATATTTGATATTTGATTATTAAAAATATTTCCATTGTTTATGTTTACTAAGTTTATATCCTCTGTTGAGATATCTTATATTGTGGGATTACAAAATTAAGGAAAAATGTGTAAATATGATCTTGAATTATAGTGAAAATATTATATTGACATCTTTTTTTTTATAATTTCAGAGTTATATTTATGTATTTGAAAAGAAAATATATCAATATGATATTTTCACTATAATTTATGAACATATTTATACATTTTTCTCAAAATTAAATATCAAATAGAAATCATTATCATATTAATTTAATTTAAACTTTTGTAGTTAAAATAATCTAATAAAAAATATTATTAAATAACTCTCTCTCTTCAAATTATTCAAATTATTTCTCTAATAATTTTTTTCATAATATTAAAGCGGATTTTTATTATGACCTATTAAATTATAAAATTACTAGAATATAGATAAATTACATACAAAATTACTTAATTTTCAAAAAAACAGATTACCAAATTGATAACTAATTAAACTATTAAAGTATAAATAAATTACTAATGAGTTGGTAACTTATCAAATTATCATAAGACCAAGATTATTAATGAGTTGGTAACTCATTAAATTACCAAAAAATAAAAATTATTAGTGAATTAGTAACCTATTAACCTACCAGAAAATTAAATTACCTATTTTAATTGTCAAGTGATAATTGGATCATGCCAATTATCACTTGAAAAAAAAGTGTTAAAATATAAAATATCTCACATTAATGAATTATAAAATTAAATATCAAAATATAATCAAATAAAAATTAATATCATATTAACTTAATTCAAATTTTTATAATTAAAATAATTCAATAAAAAATATCACTAAATAATTCAGTATCTTGGAAGGCTTTAACAAATTTCTTCATCCTCTAGACATTATATGTACCATTTTCTGCTATCTTTTTCACTCACACACAAAAAAAAAAAAAAAAAGTGTACATCATATCATATATAGGTGTTTTAGATTTGAATTATGGTGCATGGTAGGCACGATAACCTCATGCTCCCGTGTGATCATGTGGGCACGTCATATGGAGAGATGGAATCTTATGTATTTTCAGCATTAACTACTCATGGTAAATAGTAAATTATGTATCCTAAACAACTTTAAATATAGAAATTTATTTGTTATTGAAGAAAATAAATGTCTCAAAATAAATTAAACGTGTATATTTTTAATTATATTATATATATTAATTTTTTAAATATTTATCATATATTTAATTATTATTTAATATAATATTAAGAATTAATTAAAAAAATTATAAATTTTCACAAAAATTACAAATTTTCAGAATATTTTAATTTTAATAAATCGAATTATGAAGTTTTTAATTTTAATAAATTTTGTACTTTCCTAAATTCTAGTCGAGACTTCAATTACCGAAACTGACGTGATAATTTATATTAATATTTTTGTTATGTAAGCTATGATATAGTAATTTTGTATTAATATACAAAAAAAATTTGAATTTTTTTAATTCATTAATATTAATATTATTATTAATAATTATTATTAAATATAAATAATATTATTAATTATTATTTATTAGCATATTAATTATTAATTATTATATATTATTATTATTATTAATTATTACATATCATATGTATTTATTATTATTAGTTATTTTATATTTTATTAATAATAATAAAATAATATATAGTAATATTTAATAATTAATATTACAAATATATTTCTATTAATATATATTAATTAATATATTATTATTATTAATTAATATTAATCAATATATTAATATAATTAATATTAATATATTTCTACTTTCTATATATTTTTTATTTTCTATAGATTGATTTATTGTAGATATTTATTTATATATATATTTATTTAATATTTTTTTATTCTATATAAAATACAAATTATATTTATAAAAATATATATATGCAATATAGTTTAAATAGATTTTAATAAATAGACTTTAAATAAACTATTAATTTAAATAGTTAAATAATTTTAATAAAATATATTAAATTATATTAATATATAAAAATATAAAAATTAGAAATGAAATAGAATAAAAATATATTAAATTAAAGAAATATATTAATTTTTATATTATTATTATTATTATTGTCTGGACCAAAATATTTCTCAATTATATATATTAATATTAATAAATAATAATATATAATATTAATAATGAATTTTAAATTTTAAATTTTTTAAAATATTAATAAAAATTAATATATTAAACATGATAAAAATATTAATAAAAAATATCACTTCAGTTCTGATCACCGAAATCTTTACGATGAGAGAGTTTTATATAAAATTAGTTTTTTTAAAATAAGATTTTAAGATTGAGTAGTTAGAAGGGATTCAGATCCAGATCCAACTCGAAGACAACATGAAGGTTGGATAATTGGTTTTTGAGTATGATATTGTGCAGATGGGAATGAACTTCAATATTGCATACAAGGAGATTATTAGAAAATTAATTGACAAAAATGCCCCAAAAAAATACCACACTGTTTAATGCAGGCATAAATGAAAAAAAAGGTAAAATCGTAAATTACAAATCTAAAATCAATTGAATTGGCCCTATTCATCAGTTCGCCATCTTTATTATATAAATATTAATTTTAAGTGGCGGCTAACTAAACTTGTGCATTATACTTATTTCTAATCTACTTTATTTTAAAGATTAATTAACTTTTTGCTCTAATTGCTTGTATTTGTATAAAGTATTTCATTAAATATAGAAATTTATTTGTTATTAAGTGAAATAAATGTCTCAATATTTATAATTTGTATTATTTATTAATTTTTTAATATTTATTATATATTTAATTATTATTTAAATATAATATTAATCATATAATTTATTAACTTATTAAATATATCCACATGTGCTATAATATTCATGTTCGTGGATTATCATTATAAACCAAACAATAGAATTAAATTTTTTAAGGATTTTCAATTTTTAAATTTAATTTTTTTATGATAATTTTAACTCAATTTTAATTCTAATAAAATTGAAATTAAAATTTTGAATTTTAATTCGAATTCTACAATTCAAACTGATTATTATATTTATTTTTTATATGTCTTAAGTTTGAATTTAGTTTGTAATATTATTATAATTATTAATTTGATAAATCATACATCTTACTTCACTTGAACTTGCGATAAATATTATTATAATTATCATTTTAATAAATAATATATTGATTTATTAGAATTTGCATTTTATGTGATTTTGATTGTATAAAATTATTTTATTTTATTTTTGAATTCAGAGTAAGGTGGTTAGAAGGGATTCAGATCCAACTAGAAGACAACATGAAGGTTGGTTAATTGTTTATATCATTATATGAGGTTAGATCTCTTTATTTATTTGTATTAAATATGGAGTTTGTTAAAAGTTATAATCTCATAAAAATTCATGGAAGTTGAGTGGGAACTTGATTCTGGGTCAATGGTCAAGTTCTTCCTTCCTTAAAGAAAAGAAGAAAATTACCAAAAGGACCTCACCAACCACGATTTCATGAGTGGCTAACTTCCACTCTCTTTCCATGCAACCTCTCTTTGTCCACTAATTAATCTTAAGACTTTGGACCATTGACGCAGCCCTTTCCCACCTACTAACCCTCACTTCTCACTTCTCACTTCTATAAGTACACAATTTCAGTTCTCATTACCAAAACAAATTAACAACTAATTCTTCTCATTTCTTCTTTTGGTGCCAATGGCTTCAAATTCAATTTCCTATTCTATTGAAGCTATTCCCCTTTGTAATTCTTTTGTGTCAACCCCATCCCCACATTGGAAAATGGCTGCAGAGTCTCTCCAATATGACCACTTTTATGAAGTTAGTCAAATGATATCACAGTTTTCCGATGCCAAAACCGTTGATATTCAAGGAACTTCCCTTACTGTTGCGCAAGTCACTGCCATTGCTCGTCGGAGCGAAGTCACCGTTCAGCTCAATGAGCTTGCTGCTCGTGACCGTGTAGCCGAAAGTGCTAATTGGGTTGCTGTCAATATCTCTCGTGGAACTGACACTTATGGTGTTACCACTGGTTTTGGTGCTACTTCTCATAGGCGCACCGATAAAACTGGTGATCTTCAGACCGAGCTTATTCGGTTCTTGAATGCTG
>CANXYC010472046.1:0-13044 GCA_948193065.1 Aleurites moluccanus
AGACTGAGTTTAGCAAATGAAACAGTTAGTCATGTTAGTTCAAATTTAATTGATTCAAAAATATTGCATAATCGATTAGGACATGTGAACTATAAGAAAATGGCTAAACTAGCTAAAACTCATAATATATCATTAGATACTTTGATCAAATTTAACAGATGTGAAGTGTGTGTGCTCAAACTAAAATTACTAGAAAACCTTTTCAGTCTGTTTCTAGGAGTACACAACTTCTTGAATTAATACATTCTGACTTATGTGATTTTAAAAGCTTCACAACTAGAGGAGGTCGGAAGTATTTGGTAACATTTATAAACGATTTTTCTAGATTTTGTCATATTTATTTGTTAAAATCTGAAGATGAAGTATTTGATAAATTCAAAATTTTCAAGAATCGTGTTGAAAATCAATTAAACTTGAAAATTAAAAGACTTAGGAGTGACAGAGGAGGAGATTACAAATTGACAGAGTTCAAGGAATTTTGTAACTCTCATGGCATAATACTTGAAACTACTGCTCCTTACTCACCTCAATCTAATGGCATAGCTAAATCTAAGAACAGGATGTTAACTGAAATGTTAAACTCTATATTATTGACAGCTGGCATGCCTTCTTGTTATTGGGGAGAAGCAACTTTGACTGTATGTCACATCCTGAATAGAATGCCACATTCTAAGATAAATTCAATACCTTATGAATTATGGCATAAACATCCTTGTAGATATGATACTCTAAAGACTTGGGGTTGTATCGCTTATGTTAGGATACCAGACCCTAGGAGACCAAAGACCTAGGACCAATATATTTGTATACCTAGGTAGTGCAGAGGATAGTACAACTGATCGGTTATTGGATCTATCTACCAATGTGGTTATAGAATCTAGAGATGTAGTATTTTTTGAGGATAAATTTCTAAAAGATCAATGGTTGACTTTATCTGGCACTGTAGAAATTAACTCAGGACTTTTAATAGAAATTGCACCTAATTCCTCTGACACTTCTCAAATTAATGGATCACTACCTTTAAGAATATCTACAAGAGAGAGAGTTCCCAAAACGTTTGGTGAGGATTTTATCATTTACCATTTAGAGGACAATCCATCTACTTATAAAGAAGCGATGAGATCTAGGGACTCCTTGTTATGGGCAGAAGCCATTGATGATGAAATGAGTTCTCTGTTACAAATCAAACTTGGCAACTAATCGATTTGCCAAAAGGGGCTAAGACTATAGGTTGTAAGTGGATTTTGAAGAAGAAACTAAATCCTGATGGATCAATAGCACGATATAAAACACGTTTAGTAGTTAAAGGGTATACTCAAATCTATGGTATAAATTATTTTGATGTATACTCACCGGTCTATCATTTGACTACGATTAGAATTCTTCTTGTATTGGCATCTATTGAACACTATGTTGTGCATCAAATGGATGTAAAGACAGCTTTCCTGAATGGAGATCTAACAGAGGAAATCTATATGAACCAACCTGAAGGGTTTGTCATGAAAGGTTTAGAGAACAAAGTTTATAAATTAAACAAATCTTTGTATGGTCCAAAACAAGCACCTAAGTTGTGGCATTAAAAATTCGACAAAGTTGTAAAGAGTTTAGGATTTAAATCCAGTTATTCTGATAAATGCCTTTACTTATGTTCTGTGTCAAATAAGGTTGCGATTATTTGCTTGTATGTGGATGACATGTTGATACTTGGTACAGATCTTTCTACTATAGATGAAGTAAAAGGCAAATTAACTAAAGCCTTTAACATGTCAGATCTTGGTGTAGTAGACACCATTCTTGGAATGAAAGTAAGTTTTCGAGGGCAAGGTATCACCCTTAGCCAAGCTCATTATATTGACAAACTACTTTCTAAATGGGGATACAGTGAATGCAAAGTGGCTGAGACACCATATGACCCTACTAAAAGACTAAGCCCTAATGAAGGAGCTAGCGTGAATCAGTTGGATTATTCTAAACTTATTGGTAGTCTCATATATGCAATGACTTGCACTAGACCAGACATAGCCTTTACAGTTGGCATGCTGAGTCGTTTCACTAGTAATCCTAGTTAAGAGCATTGGAATGCCTTAACGAGGCTAATGAGATATCTTAAGGGTACTCTCAATTATGCTCTATGCTATAATGGTCATCCTCCTATCTTGGACGGTTTTTTTGATGCATCATGGTGCTCAGAATTTGGAGACAGTAAATCTACTAGTGGTTATGTTTTTACACTGGGTGGAGTAGTTGTGGCATGGAAATCCAAAAGACAGACTTATATTGCTTTGTCGTCTATGGAATTAGAACTATCAGCTCTAGCTTCAGCAGGAGGAGAAGCAGAATGGATAAGAGATCTGATCCTGGATATTCCATTAACTTGTCTAAAGATTAATTCTTTAAGTTTGTTCTATGATAATCAAGCTACAGTTTCAGTAGTGAAAAACTCACTTTTTAATGGTAAGAGGAGACATATTAGGCTGAAACATGCAACGCGGAATTATCTAATAGAACAAAGTATTATCACTTTGGTTGATGTGTGATCGAAGGATAATATTGCAGATGCACTCACAAAAGGTTTGAACAAAGATCGAATATTCAAAATTGTGGGAGAAATGGGGTTAATAGGTATATGAGACAAGCATTAACCTACATTTGTGTTATTTTGAATTTTTGAATCTCCCTTTGGTGATTAAAATAAGCACTTGATAATGTTTTGATACTTACAGTTGTCAATATATCATTCCACATTTGATGATATATCTTTTTGGGTGAATTGTCTCATTCCACATTTGATGAGATAATTTATCTCGATTTGGATGTTCTGTCCTAAGCGGTTGTATCATTCCATACTTGATGATACAGCTTAACTAGATTTGAACTTGGCAGCTGTAGCATTCCACATAAAAACATGAAATGGTTCTTTTGGAAAAGAAACTGTTTAGCTCTTGTTCTTATAAAGAAACTTGACATTGTCGCTGATTGGTTTTGACATTGATGCATACTATTATTGACATTAATGTATTGTTGGTATTGATGCTTAATTGACATTAATATATTATTATTTTCAGTCATTGTGGTATTGTGCTAAATTTTTTTGGATGAACTAGACACTCTAAAAAGTTATACAAATGATTGAATTCATATGAAATTCATATTTGGTAACTTACAGGAAATAACGAAAATAAAGGAGCAGAGCTGAATTAGATTTTTGATGAGGATGATCTACTTGATGAATAATTTCTCTATAGCTCTGGACTGTGGGGGACTATTATATTTTCTTTCAGTTGAATAAATAGTTCACTTGTAAGTGAAAATGTCCATGTTGATTGAGTTTAGTTAAATTCTAAAACTCTATATTGGTATACTTATTATTCAAATATATTTAATTTAGTTTGTTTCTAAAATTGATGGTGTGCTTAAAGAATTCATATTTTGAGTAATGAATCTTTTTGTGATATAATGATTCAGTATTTTATTTTGAAGATTATATTATCTATCTATTGAAAAGTGCTATATATAGAACATAGTAGGAGATTGTTGGGTATATTAAATAATCCTAATATATGTTCTAATATAAGCCCTAATAGATAATGAATCCTTGTAGTGGGTCTAATGGGTAAAAGCCCATTAACTGGTTTAACTCTAGTATAAATCTATTTATATGCTAATTGGAGACAACATGTTAGGTATTCCAAATTAGATACCTAGGGTTTAATATTTCAAACAATCACATATTGCTTGACCTAAAACCCTAACATTAATAACAGCCAAGCAATATGAGAAAAACACTTTTACTGAAAAAATCTATAGACTAAAAATATCAATATTTTTAATTTTTTACATAAATCAGCTGAGCCATTAAAATTATCAATATATTTAGGAAATACTTTTATTTTCAGAAATATTTTTATCATTTGTTTCTTCTTATATCTTTTATATATGTTTCACTTGTTTTAATTTTGAAAATTTAATGGGCATATGGATGGGAATGGCTGCCTTGAGCAAGAAATTTGCTATTATTATTTTTCTTAACTTTAAATGTACCATTCCATATTCTCTTGTTTTTACATTTGGATTATTGCAATTTGGAAAGTTGCTAATAGTCTCAAAATATAACTATATTCTCTATTTTTAATATTTTATTTAATTTGTACATATTTTTCCTAAGTTTAAATTAAACTTTTAAATCTTGAATTTCATATGGATAATTGCAACTTGTAATCATAAATTAGTTTAATAAAAGTCTAACTGGTGTGTTAACCTAATAGTAAGATTAGACTATTTTAAAAATAAACGTTAGAGTTTAAATCTCACCGATAAAATAAATGTCAAAAAAAATTATAAAAAGTTAATTTTCTTTTTATCAACGTTTACAAATAAAATAATTTCTTATATTTATGTATATTTTTAAAATTTTATTTCCCTATGATGGGTTACAACTATTTGATTAATTTTAATTAGGTTATATTAATTTTTATCTACTATAATTAATTTTAGTTTATATATATATATATATATATATATGATTTTAAATTTAATAGTATATTATACATATTTCATTTTCACTTTCATAAACCTAGAAATTAACATTTGAAATTTGAATGTCGACTATAACTTCTTATTAACTAAATAATGTCGACTATAATTTTTTTACTAACTAAATATTGACTGCATATATAGGGATAACTGTATGTACAGCTTCAGCAATAGATATATGTTTAATTTTCCTCTTAATATTTAAAAAAGAAGAAGTAAATATTTTTTTTAAATAAAAATAATTAAAAAAACACCCACAAAATTAGTTTGGTGTTTCTCAAGTATACAAGATCCCTAATTCAAATTCTCCAATCATTCATGTTTTAAAAAAAAAATCCTAAAAGTCAAAAAGTTGAGGTGGCCCCCTTGATTTATTTTTAAGTTGAAAATATTATGAAATAAAGTTTGTAATAATTATTATCTCATCTTTAATTTTATAAATTAATTCATTTCGATCTTAATATCAATATATTCATTAATTAGACATTATTTAAATTTATTTTTTTAATATTCCAAGAAACCTTAAATGGACTCGATTTGAATTATAATGAATTTCTTTATTATCATAAGACATGTACTCTAATCACTAACTTATTAGATCAAACTTCGAAGGCATCAAATGTATATCCTTCAAATAATTTGTAAAGATTATTCCTTAATCCCAATGATATGTTGCAATTAATTCTCTTCACATTTTCTTCAAGGAAGTTCTATTTTTTTTTTCTATATTAATTTGGAGACAAATTTTGAACTTATATTGCTACTCTAAAAATTAGTGTTACCTCAAAAGTTAAATCTTTATAAACCAAAGGCAACTTTTACTATCCCTACTTTGCCATATGTAAAAAGCATACTCTAAAACCCCTTATTCCCAAACAAATATGTAATATTTTATTCTTTACCTCTCTTTATTCAATAGAGTTCAATTCTTAAAACTAATACTTATGAGATAATTTCTAAATATACCGATTAAGCATTGAAAGTACACCTTTAAATTTATTTGGAAAGATGATTTAATTTTGGTTGACTCATAAGACGGCCGATAATTTTTTTTTGTTAATTATTAAATAATATACACCCTTATTCTTTCCCTTTTATTCACGCTCTCTCTCTCTCTTCTTCCTTTTTTCTTATTATTGTCTCTCTCTAATATTTTGTATCTCTTAATTTTTTATTTATTTTTCTTACAACTATTTTTTATTATATTTATAAATTAAATGTTAATTATGAATAATTTTTTAATTTATTATATTGAGGGTATTTTACAAAATAAAAAAATAACTCAATGATAAATTTGTTTCAAATACAAAAATATGAAATTCAATTGAATTTTATATTTTAAATTGTATCTTTCCAAACATGACAATTATTTTATAAATAAATTGTATTTAAAATTTATTTACAAATTGAATTCTATATTTATAATTCATTCGCTGCAAAATACTTTAGCACATTATTAATATTTAGTAATATCATTAACACTTTATTATGATTATGCATTTATTGTTAACTATTATTTTTCACATTAAGTATATATATTATTAAATTTAATATTTATTTTATTGGCCATAAATTTAATTGATTGATACTTGAGGTCTTTCTTTGCAATTATTCCTCTTATTTTTATGTAATTTTTTTGTTAATTATTAAATTAATTAAATCGATAAAGACAGCATTTAAAGAAAGGGGTTAGTTCCCAATATAAGAGTAAGAGATCCCCATATAATATACAAATCAATTAAAGAGTAATTACTATCTAATTAGATTAAGTATAGTAGCTAGCCTAGGGTCTTGGAAAACCTACCTATGTATATTATGTAGAGGGAGAGAGAAGTGTAGGAGTGTTTTTGGACGGTACTCATATGGATATATAGATATATAAAAATAAAAAATAAAAATAAAAAATTGGCAAAATAAGATAATAAAAAGGCATATGATGATGATGATGGTGGACAAGGTTGTTGAAAGATTAGAAGGGAATATTTGGGAGAGTATGAAAAGGAATTAGAAGGTAATGTTGATTTAGGGTTTACGATGTGTACACTTTGAATCCAAACAAAAACCCCTTTGTGGGTCTCTCTCTCTATCTCTCTTAATAAGGTCAATGCCTCTATCCATATAATACTATTATTAGGGTAAAAGTAAACAAAATCTTTAAATTTTTACTAATAACTCTATTAGACCCTTTTTTTTAGTGCATTAAACATTTTATTTTTTAATTAGAAATGTTTATACATGATTAATGGTGTTATTTTCTGTATTAGTCACATGTACTTGACAATTTTTTTCTTTATTTTTTTTACATTATTAATCTTCTCTCTTTTATCTTAATTTTGAGAAAATTTATATTTTAATATATGAAAAAAAACAGTTTATAATAATTGTTAAATTTGTAAATTAAAAAAAAATTATTTATATATTCTACCTCAAGAAATTTTGTAATAAAAAAAATAATAAATAATATTTTATTATAAAATTTCTTGAGTGTTATCAACCAACTATAATCATATTTGAATTTTTGCATTTTATTTATACTGGAACTAATTTTAATTAAACACAATTGTCAAAATTCAATTCAAAGTTTTCGTATTATTCGGTTATATATATACTGTAATATTCAAAGTTCATCTTTTATTTAATACATAATATGTTTTTTAATTTTTTTTAATGATGTTGTAAAATTAATTTTATTTTATAATCATTTAAGATATTTTATGAAATAAAATTTTAAATTATTTATCATTAATGAAAAATAATAAGTACTTTAATTGTATTGTGTGTTGAAGTGGTAATTATTTTGAAATATATATATATATATGTAATTAATATAATAAAATTTATTTAAAACAACAAAATATATTAAAAAATGTGTTTATACAAATTTTATTATTGTTAAAATAAAATAATAATTAAAAATTGATTTTTTTTTTCATTTTTTTGGTTTTGAAAAAATCGACTACCCAAAAAAAAAATACAAAAAATTAATTAATTTCATATGCCTAAATATATTTTTTTTTCCAAATTAAAATAAGAGAGAATTAATAAAGTGAAAAAAAAAAACTGCCAAATAATGAAGAGGTCCATGTGGCTAATGGAGAAAAAAAAAATACCGATAATTACAGAGGCCAAACAATATAAATTAAAAAAAAAATAAAAAAATAAAGTGTTTAATTATACGATCAAAAAGAGAAAGAGCCTAATAAAGCAATTGGTAAAAATTCAAGGATTTTTTTTAAATTTTTTTCTTTATTTTAGGTGCAATTATAAATATTTTCATTCTATTTTATAATTAATAGAAATAATTTTATTTTGAAATTCGTGACTGCTCATTTTAATGTGTGTATTTTTTATTTATCGATTTAAAAATTTCATTATAAAATATAAATATATCTTATCATTTGAATCACACCTCATTAGTTACTTTTTATTTTATTATTATTATTAATATAATTTTTATTTTAGGATATAATCTCAATATCTCCAGACAATTTTTTTTTAAAATAATAATAGTATTCTATTTATCTACATGTATTTTTGAATGTATAGCATGGGAATGATATAACTAATTATTAATTTTTTTATTATTTAATTTACTTTAAATAAATAAAGAAAGAACGGGAGAAAGGCGAAGAGAGTGGGGGAAAAAGAATCACAAACAAGAGAGTATCTATCTGTAACGTATTATATCCCGTCGTCTACGGGGAAGGAAAACCAAAGTCATCATATATACTTATTAATTTTTTATTTTGGTACTTTAAAAAAAAAAAAAATTAATTAATTAATTATTTTATTTTTAAGTTTTGACCCAGGAAAGAGAGAGAAAGAGAGCTTGTGTTCTTCTTCTTCCTCCCTAGTGTCATTTTCCAAGATATACTCTCGAGGTGCACCACACCCAAACTCTCTCTCTCTCTCTCTCTCTCTCTCTCTGTGGCCTTTCCTTTCTGTGCACTTTCTGGATTTTTTTTCTTTTAATTCTTATTTATATAATCAATATATTATTTTTATTTTTATTTTTATTTTCTCTTTGTTAGCTTGACAACACATATGCCTCTCTTTTCTTCTCTCTCTCTATATCTATCTATCTACCTTTCACTCATCACTCTCTCTTTCTTTAGGAGCATGTTTGTTTGTTGAAGAAGATTTATGAGTCTTTAGTTTTTCTTTGTCTTGCCTTTCTTTAACCTCTCTTCTTCTTCTTCCTCCTCCTCCTCCTTCCACTCTCTTTAATCTTTAAAGCTAAAATCAAGAAATTAATTCTTTCAAAGCTTTTTATCTATCAATTCTTGCATCTTCCAAAACTCAAAGAGAGAAAAAAAAGATTGAAGACCCACTTGACTACTATATACTTGAACTACTTTTCTTTTTTCTTTTTCTTTCTTTTTACTATATAGTATAGCTTAGATTACACAAGAAAAAAAAAAAGAAAAGAAAGAAAGAAACAGGAAAGAAATCTATACTAATTGATAAGAAAAGCAAGTGAAAATGCCCTTAGAAGGGGTTTTCATTGAACCCACTTCAAACCCAGTTCCTGATCTTTCTTTACACATTAGTCCTCCTAATTCTGCACCTTCTTCTTCATTATCTAATAATAAAGTGGCTGATACTACTGCTACTACTACTTCTACGAGCTTCAATCTTTTGATGAGCGGCAAACAAGCAAATATTTCTAAATCTATCATTAGCTCCATGAGAACGGCAACTTCTTCTACTACTATTTCTGATTCTCAAGCTTATACTGAGCTCTCTCTTGCCCACCCAGCAAATTTTCGGCTCGGTCAAGAACCACCACACAGCCCTTATCATCATCATCATCAAAACCAGCAAATTAGTCATAATACTTCTCACTTAAGTAATATAAATCATGGGGTTTCTAGACTTGATGTGTCTGACGGTTTAAGGCCGATAAAGGGTATTCCGGTATATCACAACAGTTCATTTCCTTTCTTGTCATCAGAACAATCAAGAGAGAATAAAGATCCCAAGATGTGTTTTTATCAAATGTCTTATCCTTCTTCTTCAGTTTCTCAACCTTTTTATATAGGAGGCGGAGGCGGAGGCGGAGGAGGAGGAGGTTTAGATCCCATCTCTATACTTAATTCATCAGCTACTAACCATCAATCTTTGCCTGCTGCTTATAATCGGCTAGCACCAACTACAAGATTTAATGGGCTTTCAATAGACCCTTTTAAATCTCACCAACTGCACCACCACCACCACCATCACCACCAACAGTATGGTGTTGGATCCGGCGAGGCATCTCATGGGTTGATTAGATCAAGATTCTTACCTAAACTTCCAACAAAAAGAAGCATGAGAGCTCCAAGAATGCGATGGACAAGTACTCTTCATGCTCGATTTGTTCATGCTGTGGAGCTTCTTGGTGGCCATGAAAGTATATATATTTGTTTTTTTAATACTAATTTAACATTAATTACCTTTCATTTTGATTCTTATAAATTTTTATTTTTAATGGGTAATTGGTTTTGTAAATTAGGAGCTACTCCAAAGTCAGTTCTTGAACTTATGGATGTCAAGGATCTCACATTAGCTCATGTGAAGAGCCATTTACAGGTCCCTTTCTCTTTTCCTTTCTCTTTCTCTTTCTTTGAAATGTTAATGGTATGTATTGTATTCCATGGAGGGCACAGAATCCAAAGAACAGACTGCAGAGAGTGAATGAATTAAATTAAAGAAATAAAAGAATGGTGGAAAAGAGAGAAATATATATATATATATATATATATATATATATATATATATATATATATATATACGAGTCTCTGAAAGTTCTGAGACGTCTCAGGGCAGACAAGCTTCTGCTTTTGAATGAAGAGAGAGAAGAAAGAAAAAATAAAAGTCGAAGAAAGAATGATAACAGACAAAAGTAGTCATCATTTCTCAATAATGAACATCTCATTACTACCTTATCAAACATCAACCTCGTGATTAAAGATGAATCCAAGACAACCTCAGAAATCCCAGAGAGTGAAATGCAATTTTCTCAAAATTTGGGTTTTTTTCTATTTTATTATTTTCATTTTTAATTATCAAATTTAATTTAATTTATTTTCTTTTCTTTTTTCAAATTATTAATATTTTTTTGTTTTGTGTATTGTATTTGTATTTGATTGGTGTTTTTTTTTTCCCCTAAATGCTTCCCAATGACTTTGCAGATGTATAGAACTGTTAAAACCACTGACAAACCTGCAGCCTCCTCAGGTAATTCGTATTGCTTAGTCTTCAATATTTTAACCTTTTTCTTTTTCTTTTCTTTTTAAAAAAAAAATGATTTTTTTTTATTTTTATTTTCCAGTTTTACTTTTATTCTTTTTTTTTTCTTTTTAATCTAATATTAGTATCGTTTTCAGTAATTTACTGCCCCCATTTGGAAAATTCTGTCATCTCAATTTCTTATATTAATACTAAACCCTATTATATATATATATATATATATATGCACATACCATACATAGATACATATATATATAAACATGGACATGCATGGCATTGCTTATACACATTCATTGATTTCATTATTATTTTTTTACCCCTTATGATGATTGTATTAATTATTAATTGTTTCTTCAAGGCCAATCAGATGGATCTGGAGAAGAAGACATGTCTCCAATGGCTAGTACCGGAGTCAATGACCACCGTGGCCTTCGCCGATATTCTGATCAGCGAGGACCTGCAGATGGGTCAGTGCAACAAGAAATAGACTTCCCTTCTACGGCAGCTACTACTGCCACTACTCTCTGGAGTAATTCTTCAAGGTACCGTGCATTTCTTCCTTAATTAACTCTTCCTATTCTATATATATATATATATATATAATTATTAAAATTTAAAATTTTGACCTGATCTGTCTTGACCTAACTTGAACTCTTGGATTATAATGCAAATACTCGATATGGAACCCTTTTTAAAACTGATGGACTAATGCCAATGGTTTCCTTTTTCTTTTGCATGGTACCTTATTATTATAGCTTAGAAATGTAAACCCACGTCCACCATTTTTTAAGAATAAAAGAGTTATTGTGGCAGCTTTTGCTTTTTTTCTTTTTCTTGTTTGATTTTCTTCTCTTTCTTTTCCTTTCAAGGCTTTTCTTTTCTTGCTAAGATTAGATTTGTAGCTAGTTATATATCTTGCTTTGATGCCAATGTTATAATTATTAAAGAAAAAAACTACTTAATTAATTAAGTGCAAATCAAATACTCTTATAATTAGGATAAGAGAAAGCAACCACATCAATATTATACACTTCTTTTTTCTTTTTCTTTAGAACTATATCGTATTACTGTTCTTAATTATATATATATAAACTCTATTGTTCTTATTCCCTCCACGAGGACATTGAATATATATCATGACCAAAAGGACTATACTTCCCATGGACTTGAGTGCTCTTCTTTTTTCAAAGTTCAGATCAAATATGCTATATGTTCTCCAATCCCCAATTTTAAAATTTATACTATACATCTTCTATATTCCTTTGGTTTGTTCTTCTTTCCTGGCTTTCCTTAAATTTCCACAATAGTGATAACTCTGCCTCTTTTCTCTATCTAATTAAATTTCCCTACAAATTTTATCCACGAAACTTTTGAGCTTCAAGAAATTGGTAGTCTAATGAATCAAAAAGAAAATAGTAAAAGGAGATATAATTAATTATTATAGGTGAAAGTGCAAATTTAGTATGTGTATGCATATGTACAATTGTTAGTATGCAATGATATAGGTATATACACTAAAGAACTTATTAAAGAACAAATGAAACTAATTTAACTCAAAATTGGTATCATCGGTTTGATTGGTCTTTTTTATTCACTCAGTCATAGAAATTAATTATTTTTATTAATTGTTTATTTGGCTGGCATTGTTTTGGTGAAGGATGGGGATGTTTATTTTTATTTTCTGTTTGTTATCTCATATTGGTAGCAAAGTAAACAAAGCCAATAGCTTAGGTATCTCATATCATGGAGAAAGAGATTGTTCTATTCTATTCACAAGAACTATTTTGAGAATAATTGACAAGATTTAATTAGGACATTAATTAGGTTGAATTCCTTTGGCTTGTGTGTTGCATATAGCCATAGCTTAAAAATATTTTTTTTATATGGTATATAGGAAATTCATAATAGCTAGAACAAAGAAAAGAAAAATTATTTGCTAAATTATTTAGAATTGTTTTCTATCCTTTCCATTTCTAGCTATTATATAATCCATAACAAAAAATTATATGAACTGCAATGCTGAAAAGTTGCATGATTTACAATTTTTTTTATCATAATCTTTGTAGGTTACTAATTTTTATAATAGTTATATTTATATAATAGTTACTAATCTTTATATTTTTCTCATACCAAAGTACAAACCTTTCTCCAACAATACAATATATTTTTGTTTTTATCATTATAAACAAGTTCTAGATAGACTAAGTATATATGATTTTTTTTAATATCATTTACGAAAACTTTATTTATATATATATATATATATATATATATATATAT
>CANXYC010472061.1:0-16349 GCA_948193065.1 Aleurites moluccanus
CCCATTTCACAATAATACTTGACTAGAGATGATTTTAGAATATCTTATTCTAGGGACATTATTATAATAATTTATATTATGCAGTTATTCAAATAATCATAATAATGAAAGCTATAAATATATAAATCATGATATAAAATAGACCAAAAATAATCATCTGATGATTGGTTTTTAGGTCACAAATCCAACAATCTCCCACTTGCACTAAGACCAATCTGTCATGTATCTAATACCTAAGGACCTAGTGTGACGGTCATGCTTCTGCTGCGTCAGAGGCTTTGTCAATGGGTCGGCGACATTGTCATCAGTTGGTACTTTGCATATCTTCACATCACCTCTCTCAATTATCTCCCGAATGAGATGGAAGCACCGAAGTATGTTTTTGGATTTTTTGTGAGATCTGGGTTCCTTAACCTGTGCAATAGCTCCATTATTATCACAATAGAGCTCTACTGCATCAGCAATGCTAGGCATAACCCCAAGTTCAGTAATGAACTTCTTAATCCAAACAGCTTCCTTTGCTACATCAGAGGCAGCAATATACTCGGCCTCTGTCGTAGAGTAGGCTACAGTGGCCTGTTTTGAACTCTTACAGCTCACAGCTCTGCCATTTACACAAAACATATAACCGAGCTATAATCGATAGTCATCCTTGTCAGTTTGGAAACTAGAATCAGTGTAACCTATTACATTTAGCTCTTCTTCAACTCCATATATTAAAAACATATCTTTAGTCCTTCTTAAGTACTTAAGAATATTTTTGATAGCAGTCCAGTGACATTCACCTGGATCAACTTGATATCTACTAATCAAACTCAAGGCATATGAAATATCGGGATGAGTACATAGCATGACATACATGATAGATCCAATGGCTGAAGCATATGGAAACTTACTCATGCGTTGTCTCTCTTCGGGTGTCGTAGGACACTGATTCTTAGAGAGATGAATCCCATGCGTCATAGGCAAGAATCCCTTCTTAGAATCTTGCATGCTAAACCTCTTTAGCACTTTGTCTATGTATGTACTTTGACTCAGGCCAATTAATTTCCTTGATCTATCCCTATAGATCTTGATACCTAACACATAGGTAGCTTTGCCTAAGTCTTTCATGGAAAAATAACTTCCTAGCCAAATCTTTATAGATTGCAGTGTAGGAATGTCATTTCCAATAAGTAGTATTTCATCCACATACAATACCAGGAATACAATAGTGCTCCCACTAATCTTCTTATAGGCACAAGGTTCATCTTCATTCTTAATGAAGCCAAACTCTTTGACCGCATCATCAAATCTAAGATTCCAACTCCGAGAAGCTTGCTTTAACCCATAAATGGATCGTTGGAGCTTGCAAATCTTTTCAGCATTTTCTGGATCGACAAAACCCTAAGGTTGTGTCATGTACACATCCTCAAGGAGATTTCCATTAAGGAAAGCAGTTTTGACATCCATTTACCAGATTTCATAATCATGGAATGCAACAATTGTAAGTAAGATCCTGATAGATTTAAGCATGGCAACTGGTGAAAAAGTTTCATCATAGTCTATACCATGAACTTGTTTGAAACCGTTAGCAACTAATCGCCCCTTAAAGGTACTCACATTACCATCCACGTCTGTTTTCTTCTTGAAAACCCATTTGCACCCTATGGGTTTTACCCCTTCAGATGGATCAACCAAAGTCCATACTTGGTTTGTATACATGGATTCCATTTTAGATCTCATGGCTTCAAGCCATTTCTTAGATTCTAGCCCCATTACTATTTCATGATAGGTCGTAGGCTCATTTTGATCCATGAGCAAAACATCACCATTTTGAGTCATCAAAAATCCATATCTTTGTGGCTCACGAAAAGTTCTAGCAGACCTACATGGGGCTTGTGTCTCTTGAGCAGGTACTTCTGTCACAACTACTAGTGGTGTCTACTCAGCACCTGTATATTTGGTTCAATGACATTTTGTGGTTCTCGAACTTTTTTTGAGTTCTATACGTCTCCTACTAATCTTTCTAGAAATAAACACTCTTTCTAGAAAGACACCTGTCTGGGCAACAACTACCTTACTGTCGTTGAGATTATAGAAATAATATCCTTTTGTTTCTTTAGGATATCTCACAAAATAACATTTATCATATTTAGGGCCAAGTTTATCAGAGACTTGAGGTTTAACGTAAGCCTCACATCCCCAAATCTTCATAAAAGACATAGTAGGATGCCTTCCAGTCCATATCTCATATGGTATATTTTGAACCGATTTAGATGGAACACGGTTTAGTGTGAATGCAGTTGTTTATAGTGCATGTCCCCAAAAGGAATTCGGAAGATCTGCATGACTCATCATAGATCAAACCATGTCTAACAATGTTCGATTTCTCCTTTCAGATACACCATTTCATTGTGGTGTAGTAGAAGGAGTGAGTTGCGAAACTATTCCACACTCTTTTAGATAGTCATTAAATTCTTGACTCAAGTATTCACCACCTCGATCAAATCGAAGTTTCTTAATACTCTTTTCAAGTTGGTTTTGTACTTAATTCTTGAATTCCTTAAACTTTTCAAAGGATTCAGATTTGTGTCTCATAAAATACACATAACCGTATCTACTGAAATCATCAGTAATAGATAAAAACTGCAACATTCAGGAGTCTGAGAATGTGTTTTGCCTAAAATTTTATATTTAAAAATTTATTTTAGATTGTAAGAGAGATTAGTAAAGGTTCAATTAATTAATTTTTTAACAATCAATTTTTTAACTTCAAATTATATGTAAGAAGAGACTATTTGATTTAGTAATTATGATTAACGGTTGATAATTAATTTTTGCGATGAGAGATAATGACAAAATATTTAGTAATTTAAAAGTTAAAATTATATTATATTATAAATGATAAATAAGGATATTAATAAATTTTACATTATATAATTTAGATTTATACTTTATATCAAAATTTGTAAAATTCATCTAAAGTATTTGATATATGCGCGCGCACGCATATTACATATTTTATTTATATTATAATTTGCATATATATAGTCTTTAAATAATATTTAATAAAAATCAAACATTCAAATAAAAATAATTATACATAAATCTTCATAATTAGCTATTATATTTAATTGTTACATGAAATAAAAAAAAATAATTCTTCACAATATTATACATAAAACACTTTAATGATTATTTTGTCCATTACTAAATTAGTAGCAATTTAAATATACTTTAATAAAATAATATATATGCTAAACCTTTAATTTTATCCCATATGGATAAAAAAAGATGAAGTATCCTAAAAATGATGGTGAATAAAAAAAAAGATATTTATTTAAGTGATTGAGATTTAGGTTGTATAACATTTTTGTGAATATGTAATTTTAAAATATTGAATGACAATTCCTTTTTAACTATTGATAGTAGCTTTTAGGGTTTCTCTACAAATGGTGAAATGAGAGAAGTTGATCCCATAAATGCCAAATAATTTTTTTTACTAAATATATATATATATATTGAACTGATGAGGATCAAAAACTAAAAGTTGATCATGGTCTACACAACCAAAAAGGCCTAAGTGTATAGCATATATAAAATTGGATTAGCATGTCACACAATTAGATTTCTAGAGAACATTAAACATACAAATAAAAACATAATATTAAAATTAGGCCTAATCATTTTAAAATTTTAAAATTTTATATTATTTTTTAATTTTATTTAAAACTTTAAATTTTGTTAATTTTATTTTAATTTTTAAAAATTAGTTATAGTTATAACTAACTATCAATATTGAAAGACCGAATGACTTAAAAAAACCTAAAATTTTATGTTATTTTTCAATTTTATTTAAAATTTAAAATTTTGTCAATTTTTATCAATAATTTAAATTTAATACAAGTTTAGTTTAATTCACAATTTCATAAATATGGTAAATTATACTTTTATTTTTATAAAATATTATAGATTAATTACATTCATTTATATAAATTATCCTCTTTATTTAGATACTTATACAAATCAATTATAAATTAAATTTTTATAATAACCTTTATCTACTTTGCATATATTATGAATTGTGTATGTCTATATAAGTTTGAATTGTTTGTGATATCTATAATTATTTTTTATTATATTTTGCTCTAATTTCTACTACTATAGTATGTTTAAAGTGCTTAAATAATTTGTAACCTTTGAGATTTGATTTGAATTTGTAATAATCCTAACCGAAAATTTAAAACGATTTAAGTATAGTTACGTAAAATGAGTATCGGTAGATAATTTTTTATAAATTCTAGAAAATGTATTATTTAGAATTAATTATGGATAACTTAAGTTGGGTAGTATGACACTCTGGAAAAAAAACTTGGGAGATTAAATGGGATTAGAAAGAGTACTAATTAATTAAATCAACTAAAAATTTCAAAGAAAAACCTAATTTTGAACACCCTCCGGTATTCGATTTTTAAGAAATTCTAAAAAATTATTTTATCCAATTTTTTTTCACACACTTAAATTTGATAAATAATGGATGAATTGAAAATAGAACTGAGTGGAAATGATAAAATATAGTTGCTTAATTTAAGAAGTGAAAGAGATAGAAGAAGAAGAAGAAGAAAATGACAATTTTGTAAACTTTTAGAAGTTGAGTCAAAATTTTGACTAATAATTAAAATAATTAAAAAATAATAATGATGATGGGGTTTAGGTGGCTGGCCAAGTAGTGGGTTTGCCATCAAAATTAATCAAATTATTTTTTTCAAATTAATGGAGACTTAATTTTGGATCAAATTAATTTATCCTCCATTTTTCTTAATTTTTCTTTTTCTTAAAATTAAATTGGTGAAAACATATTATAAATAAATCTAATTAGATAAAAATTTCCTCTTCTTCAACCTCTCTAAAGCCCATGGCTGAAATCCTCCATGTTTAAGCCTCCAAAAATGTTGCTTCAACAAACACAACACAAACCACTCTCCATCTTCACCAATCTTCACCTCTCCATTTCCAATGTTCTCTTCTTTATCAAAATTGGTAGATACTTGAGAAATTTCTTCAAAAGACTTCAACAGGTAAAATCTTAAACTAGCTTTACAATTTAATTTAATGAATTTTAATGATAGTTTAGATGTCTAATTAGAAGAAAAAATAAAATTAGGAGTAAAGCTTTGAGAGTTTAGAAATCCCTATGTCTAAATAGAATTTTAAAACTGAAATTTTATATCCTTAAATTTGGAATTTTCAAATACTCAAAACATAAAAGTTATAGATATGCATGTGTGAATTATTTTCCTTTAGGAAGTTTTATCAAATTCTTTATGGATTATGAGTTATGAAAGACTGAGTGTTGCTGACTCAGGATAGGATTTGGTCAGAGCAACCTTACTGTATTTTAAGTTTTTGAAAATATTAAATGATAAATCATGAAAAACTCAAAACATAAAAAATGTACTCATATGTCTTAGCTAAAATTTTGTGAAAATAGAGTACCATTTGGATATGTATATAATGAGATGCAAAAAAAAAAAACTAAAGGTTGTCCAGGTAGAGTATATAGGATAGGAGACAAAATTCAGAGCAGAATTCGAAATTCTTCCATAATTGGTTTAGTAGTCAAAAAATTCTGAATTTTAAATATGTTGAAGCCTAAGATGTCTAGTTTAAATAGGAAAAAGAATTGAAGTAATTAGATAAGTATAGAGGGAGATATGGCTGGGACAGTCAGGGCTACCAGTGGGATTAAAATTGAAATTAAACCCTAAGTTTTGGAAAATTGGGGAAATTGATTAATTAGAGTATTAATTAATGTAAATTTATATCAAATTGATAATAAATTATATTTAATTGTATGTGTAGCATCTAATATTCCCTCTTTTGTCTTGGCTAAGTAGAAAAGGAAGATTGATTTTGGATTTTTACGTTTAGAGATGAGTAATATACATACTAGTTTACTTGGCATTGCTTTCAAATTAAATTATTGAAATTTCTATGAAATTTTATTGTTGGCCAAAAATACCAATTTTATAGTCCATGACTAATTTCATGCCCTATTATAATCCCAAATGATTATTTTTAATTGAATTTGCATGATTGGATTAATACTTCATTTATTGAACCCTTGAAAGTACTTAAGTTATTTTTGATACCCAATGATTAAGCACTATATGTATGGCATTAATGAAATGACAAAAGTTTTAATGACATTGTGCACAATGGTTTAATGATCCTAGCTAGGAGGAGGTTAAGGTCCTAGCCATACGGTCTGATCAACCATATGAGTAAATAACATACTACCAGATTGTAGTATCTGCTTAAATGATCAATAATAATTTTGTCATTTTATGATATGATATGCTATGAACTCTTGATACCAATGTGGAACTGAACACATATGTTAAATGATTTCAATTTTATGAATCTTTAATTAAATAATGATCCCATTATTATTATACATTTTATGCTATCATTATATTCCTTGTGAGCAACTCCCTCACCTAGCCTCACAAGTAAGATAATATGTATATTACTCACTAAGATTAAATTCTCACCTCTCAGGGTTTAATGTTTTCAGGTTCGTAGTAGATAGTGGTAGTTTCAGCTCATCTCCACCATTCGAGCTTGGAATTGACAGTATCTATATAACTACCTCTACTATCAAGAATTTGTATTTTTGTTAATCTATAGTTGCTCTATGATTATGATAGTAATGTGGAATATGTATATTTACTGTGTTTATAACTCGATCAATATTAGTATAAAATATTTAAACCTTAATTAAATTGATGCATAATTAATTGATAATGTTATGTTAATTGAAGTCGGGAATTATGATATGAAAAATGGAAGTCGAGTGTATAAGGTGAAATTTTAGAAGTGTTGGTTTCCTTGCAGGTTGTGTAAATTGTAAAAATTAAATAAGTCGATAACTTGGGATATTATAATTACAAAGAAAACTCTGGCAAAATTTTATAAAAATTGCGTAAATAATTAAATAAGTCAATAATTTATAAGTTATGATAGTTTCAATGGGAATTGGTAGCCTTTAGCTAACCCTTTCCATAGGATCGTCATATCCCGAAGTGGGGATATGACAAAATTGGTATCAGAGCATAAGTAATGAAATAAAATAACTGTCATTGAAGATAAGTCAATTATGGAGAATAGGATTCTTCCTTATCGTCATTTTTTGTTATTCATTATATGTGCTATTCCGTGTTTTCATAAATTAATGATCTTGTGGTTTTCTATTTTTAGTGAATATGTCGCCTAGACGATGTGGAGGAGAATTCAAACCTATTAGATGGGGACGTCCTCGTCGAGATCGATAGGATGAGGCAGTGGCCTCGAATATTACTCATAATAGGGAGGAGGTTGTTGAGCCACTGCAGGCTAGAAGAAGAACAAATAAAGAGAGGTTGATGAAACATGTGAAATTACTTATTAGAGAATATCAAGAACTAAGGAGAGAAATGGGAGAATTGAGGAAAGCCAGACATAAGCCACCTCCAGTAGTAATTCCACCACCAACACCTGCTCCTCCACCTATTCATGTTTCGCCATCAGTTCCTCAGTGTGGTTTGGTTCCTTGACGAGCAACTAGAAAAGTGATTGATGATGAAGCAGTTAAAGTGTTTACTTTTCTCAAGATGGGTCTTCCAGAATTCAAAGGGGAGCATGGTGATAAACCTAGTGAATTTCTGGAAGAAGTTATCAGAAGATTGCCCTATTCTGATGCTAGGGCCATTGAATTGGTGGGTTTATTATTAAAGAAAAATGCTTGGTCATGGTTCGAGCAGCATGTTGAAGAACCATTGTATAGTGATCATCCACCTACCTGGGAACAGTTTAAGTCGATGATGATGGATGAATTCTTAACTGAGAGAGAGAAAGAGAAAAGATTGATGCAGTTTGATCAGTTAAAGTAAGGAAGCATGAGTGTTGCATAATATGCTAAAGAATTCCTTAGATTGGCTAAATTTGCAAAGAGTGTGATTCCAAATGAAGCTGTAAAGATTATGAGATTCCAAAGAGGGTCGCATGCACATATGCATAACATTTTGTTAGCTACAGAATATACCTCCGTAACCAAGTTTATAGATAAGGCAGTTCAGATGGAAGAAAAATATAAAGAAGAAAGAGTTGAAAGGGAGCAGAAGAGGAAGGGTACCTTTAAAGGGAAAAGCAACAGAAATAGAGGGGGTAGTAGCAGTTATCAGTCTAGACCCTCTGATATAGGTACTAGGCCAGTTTAGAGAATAGTTGAGAGTAGTAGCTAGAGTCAGAGCAGGTTTGTGGCTGCTTCATCCACCCTTCAGATGTCTTTTGGTACCTTCATATCAGAGAGGGTTAATCAGACTTTTCCTTCTTGCTCTCAGTGTGGCAAGCAAGACTTGGGTCCCTGCATATTTATTACTAGAGCCTGTTTAAGATGTGGACAGCAAGGTCAATACATTAGAGATTTTCCACTTACTCGGGGACAGCAGGCGGCACCCACAGCATCTCAGCCTAAAGTCCAGCAGAGTCAGAATAACAATATAAATTCTAGAGGCAGAGGCAGAGGCAGAGACCAGAGTTCGGCTCAGGGTGCACAACAGTCAGCAGTTGGCAAAGGTCAGGACAGAGTGTTTGCTCTGAATTAGCAAGAAGCCCATACTTCTAATATTATTGTGGCAGGTATGATTTTAATCCAGAATATGCTAGTGAATATTTTATTTGACTCGAGGGCTACTCACTTTTTTTTATCACCTGCTTTTGCTGGAAAATTAGGTAAGGGTAGGAAAAAGATGAATATACCCTTAGATGAAAACCATTGATGTGGAATATCTATATGATTCTTATTTAGTTAAAATAAAGGGTAGAATACTCCAGTAGATTTAATTGAACTGCTGATTTTGGAAATTGATGTGGTGTTAGGAATGGATTGGTTATCCATTCACTATACTACAATTGATTGTCGGGGAAAAAGAGTGGAATTCAAACCTATGGGTCAAGACAGCTTCGTATTATAGGGTGACATAGGTAGTATGATGACAAGATTGATATATGCTATTGATGCAAGATGGCTTATGAGGAAGGAATGTCAAGGATTCTTGGCCAGTATGGTTAATACATGGGTCACCTCTAATGGAGTTGAACAGATTCTTGTAGTAAATAAATTTTTTGATGTGTTTCCTGAGGATTACCAGGAATACCTCTTGATTGATAAATATAATTTGAGATCGAAGTGTACCTTGAAACTAATCCAATATCCATTCCTCCTTACCAAATGGCTCTTGCAGAATTAAAGGAGCTGAAAGTACAGCTGCATGAATTGCTTGATAAAGGGTTTATAAGACCCATCAATTCACCATGGGGAGCTCCAATATTATTTGTGAAGAAGAAAGATGGGACTCTCCGAATGTGTATTGATTACAGAAAATTGAATAAGGTGACTGTTAAGAATAACTATCCTTTACCCAAGATAGATGACCTATTTGATCAGTTACAAGGAGCTAGTAATTTCTCCAAAATTAATCTCAGATTGGGTTACCATCAATTGAAGGTCAGAAAAGAAGATGTGCCAAAAATAGCTAGAAAATCCCTTTGGGCAACCAAGAGGGGAGGGGGGGGGGGGTGTTGAATTGGTTATTTGCTAAATTAACAACAAATTAATGTTTACAAAGAGAAAGAAGGGAATAAGGAAAAATAACACAAAGGATTTATAGTGGTTCGGCAACCTTGCCTACATCCACTCCTCAAGATCACACTTGAGAGTTCTCTTAACCGATCCTTTTAGGAGTGCAAGATCAAACCCAAGTATTTAACTAACACTCAAACCTCACAAGTGTTTTCCAAAGGCTCACACTCAACCTATATAAGTATTTTCCTATTTGGCTCACACTCAAACCCTTGAAAAAATACAAACGAAGAAGAAAAAGAATTTTCCTAGAGTTTGCCCAACTCTCAAATAATCAATAAGTCTTAATGAACTTAAGGATTTTACAATGTAAAGCTCACAAATTGATGCTTTACAAATATAGGCTCTCTAAACCATATACAAGAATGATTTTAATGCAAAAACTTAAATCAATGATCTCAATTGTTGTTCTCTTGATTCCTAACCTTCTTAAGCTTCAAAATAACTTGTATTTATAGCCCAACATTAAATATGACTATTAGGATCTAAAATATAATTGTTAGAACCCTTTCCAATAGCTATATTTTGTGTCAGTGTGACTCATGAGTCTCGCCCTCGACTAAAGTGGCATTGTGCTGCTGGACTTTTTTAAAGAAACTTAGCGCGCAACTATTGGTATAGTACCTGCAACTTGTTTTCTTCATATCTTAAAATATACAACTCTAAATCATATATTATTTTTTTTAGAAACTTTGAGATGTCTACTACAATTTTATAGTTTATTACTACTCCTAAATCTTTCATCTTAATACCTTAAAAAATCATAATATTTTTTTGCTCAAATCTAAAAGACAGTTTGAGCATGCTTCACTAATTCTTCAATTTCTCCTACTATAGAGCTCAAAATCACTTGATTGTTTTTCCATATTAAAGTAGATTTCTAGATTTCAATTATATATAATGAAATACTTAAATTATTCTTCTATAATTTCCAGCAAGGTCTAAAAGTTGCTCTATAAATTATGTCCTAGACTGTCAGCTTGAGTATAATTCCTTCAAAAATTCATATCTTCATTTTCCAATGTCCAATGCTCAATCCAATTTTTGCTCCTAAAACTAGACATCCATATCTTTACATCTATATATAGTTTTTCCTATTAGCTTCTCCCAATTTATACAGAATTTGGCAACAAATTGTACTTTTGCAATTGCACTCCATTAAGCCTTACGTATTTAACCTAAATTTGAGCAATGGTCATGATTTATCATGCCTTAACAAACTCAACAAAATTATTAACTCACATAACACATTTATATTGTTTTGTTATCATCAAAATTAACATTATACCCTAAGGGCCAACAATCTCCCCCTTTTTTTATGATAACAAAACTATGTATACAAGTGTTCAATAAAAGAGAAAAATAGCTCAACCATTTAAATACCAATTAAATATCAACACTTGTACATGCATACTTCTCCCCCTTTTTGATATCATTAAAAAGGTTTTCTCCCCCTTTAAAAAAGTAATTTATATCAATTGAAATACTAGAGGGATACCAATGAAATAATAAAAATAATACTTATTGAAATTATAAAAATTTCTCCCCCTTAATCAATCAAAAATATTTAAGGAGTGCTAAAGGGATCATCAAAGTAACAAACATCATCAAAGTAACAAACATCATCAAAAGGTAAAATTCAAAAAAAAAATTCTAAAAATATTTTCTCCCCTATCTCATTGAATAAATGTAATACATTCAAATGATATATTCAAACATATTCAATTATGAAATTCAATCAATTTTAAAGCATGCTTATTATTTGAATTACAAATGGGGGTTAGAGGTATACTTATCTTTACCAAGCTCTCCTCCATTAAGGCTTGCTACCATTGCTCTATTGGTAGTGCCTTCTCTCATATGATCTTTTTCAATTGTTGAAAGCCTCATATCCTTTGGTGCATGGCCTATGTGCCCTCTCATATGCTTCATAAGCATGAGGTTTGTTTGCACCATATCTTCTATGTAGGGGAAGATAAACCCCCTTTGCCCCATCATTCTTCCTCATAACTTTCTGCACATAAGAGTTGGAAGAATGCATTTTTGGTACCCATTTTCTTTTGGGTCCTTGGGGGTTAGCAAATAGAGTATTCACAAAATTATATCCTAGATGCATTTTTCTAACATGGCATCTATGATATTTGTGGGCAAATTTGCCACAATAAAAGCATTGCACATTATGATTAAAATGAGGTCTAGTGCATGCAAATAAGAGTCTTATTTTATCCTTTGCCTTGGTCATAACATTCTTAGGTCTAATGACCCTAAGAGGAGGCACACAAGGCAATTGTGATGTGGAGCAACATGCATTGGTCTTAGATATAGATGGCTCAACACTTTGAGATTTAAGAATCTCATCTAGTTTGTCTTTGCAATTGCAAGACATAGCCAAAGACTCATCATAAGCATCAATTTTAGCCTTTAAGGCTTCATTCTAATGCATAATCTCATTTAGCTTATGAGTCTTTTAGGTGATGTTGTTCTCTAATTCAATTTTAGATGCATTAATTTCATCTATCTCATTTTTAAAACCATCACAAACATCCACAACCTTACTAGACATACTTTTCAATTTATCATATTTAATTTGTAATTTTTGATACTTTGAAAGTAATGTCCCTAATATAAGCATGGCATCATCATCATAATTAGAGGAGTTTGAAATATTTACCTCATTTGAAGGTGCATCCTCCTCAATTGCGATGAAGTATATATTAGAAACTCCATCCTTGCTAGCTTCATGAGTATTTTTCAAGATGTCCTAAATTTGCTTGGCCGAATTGCAATGGGAGACTTTTTCATACTCTTCTCTACTCAATATGCAATATAGAGTGTGCATTGCTCTTGTATTTCTCCCATTGTCCTTCTTTTCAGTGTCAGTCCATTCAGTATTGGGTTTCTTCACCTTAATGCCATCAATAATTTTAATAGGAATGGTATACCCTTCCTCAACCGCATACCACAAATCAATACCGTCACTATCCATAAAAAATTTCATTCTATTCTTCCAATATGGATAGTCGGTCCCATTAAAATAGGATGGTCTCATTGTTGAACTTCCTTCAACATAACTCGCTTTTTGGCTTGCCATTTCATCTTTGTTCCAAGTTGATTAAATCTTTGAAAATTGTGGAAACAAAGCTCTGATACCAATTGAAAGTCCCTTTAGGCAACCAAAAGGGGGGATGAATTGGTTATTTACAAAATTAACAACAAATTAAAGTTTACAAAGAGAAGGAAGGGAAGAAGGAAAAATAACACAGGATTTATAGTGGTTCGGCAACCTTGCCTATATCCACTCCTCAAAATTACACTTGAGAGTTCCCTTAATCAATCTTTTTATGGGTGCAAGATCAAACCTAAGTGTTTAGGCTAATACTCAAACCTTACAAGTGTTTTCCAAAGGCTCACACTCAACCTATACAAGTGTTTTCCTATTTGGCTCACACTCAAACCCTTGAAAAAATACAAAAGAAGAAGAGAAAAAAATTTCCTAGAGTTTACCCAACTCTCAAATAATCAATGAGTCTTAATGAACTCAAGGATTTTACAATTTAAAGCTCACAAATTGATGCTTTACAAATATAGGCTCTCTAAGCCATATACAATAATGATTTTAATGCAAAAGGTTAAATCAATGATCTCAATTGTTGTTCTCTTGATTTCTAACCTTCTTAAGCTTCAAAACAACCTATATTTATAGCCTAACATCAAATATGACTGTTAGGATCCAAAATATAGTTGTTCAAACCCTTTTCAATGGCTATATTTTGTGTCAGAGTCGCAGTGGTCACACCCGAGACTTTTGAGTCGTGCCCGTGACTAAAGTGGCATTTTACTACTGGATTTTTTTTAAGAAACGTCATGCCTGCGATTGTTGGTGTCGCACCCGCAACTTGTTTTCTTCATATCTCAAGTTATACAACTCCAAATCATGTAATGTTTTTTTTCTTGGAAATTTCGAGATAACTATTACAACTTTAGAGTTTATCACTACTCCTAAATTGTCATACCCTGACACCACCGGTGCGACGGTCCTAGGGCAAGGGTAGGCATAAGGCCACTATAAACCTGTAGAACCCTAACTGAACCTGCCTCAATCAATAATCACACATTCTAACCAATGCAAAACATTATATCTTATAAATCATAATTTATAATATGACCTCTCTACTTGTTCCTTACCGATCAAAAGATGAATCCAACATCAATATGCAACAAGTGAGAGTCTACAAATACCATCCATGGATGCAAAATCAAACATCTCATATCTAACTACGGAGCTCTAAGAGAATGTACCTCAACAGACAAAATTATATATATATATAACAAAATAATATCCAAAATAATTACATCCAAGCTTCTTGGGAAGAATAAGTCAAGAAGCTCTGTCATTTGGATTAGCTCTCTCTCGAGCTACACTAGCACCTGAAACCACAGAAGAATGATGAGCTTTCAACTCAATAAGATATGAACAATATAAATCAAGAATCTGAATATCAAATCTTGAACATGAATATATATATATATATATATATATATATTTATATATTTATATATTTGGGGTATGAAAGAATATCAAGCTTTTTACTTGGAAAGAACATAAGTGCTTATAATATTTAGCATTATCAAATCATATCACAAAACCAATCATTGTTCTCATTTAGAACATAAAATTCCCACAAAGGATGGCATTATCAAATCTCATATGATAGAACTGATCTCCTACCATAACATACGTATCAGTATCCTTGCTACCTTAACGTGGCACATATGCTTGCGCGGGCATATGCCTAGAGCTCGTGACCCCCTCTAGGTAGAGGACTGATACTATACCCTAGCATCTAGATTCCCATTGTGTACATTGGACCAATGAATTTACTCTCATTAGGAAAAGCGTTCTATGCATATGTGTCTCAGGTTCATAAAGAAAATACTGCATTCACAACAAATCTGAATTTGGTCAAGAGACCAATTTAGCATTTATAGCAAAGGCTTAATCATGATCTTGGTCCAAGAAACGACCAAGTCATTATCATATATATATATATATATATATATATATATATATATATATATATATAACGAATACATAATGCAGGTCATAATATTACAGTAGCAATACCGTGAACATATATATATATATAAATATTTAGTAATCATCTCGTAAGAAGTAAACACATTTATGATATTCATACTTACCTCACAGCAATACTATCCGCTAAATCTAGTCAACACTTGCTTAATTGAATAGCCTCCTTAAATTCCTTGAACTAGCCGAGCCTAACAAATCTCCAAATTCCATAAATTAGGGTTTTCTTAATTAATAATATATGTTATGATTCCTTATAATTTAATCATCTTGTAGTCTCTATTATTGTTTCCTAACATCAATTTAATTTATCTCTCAAAGAAAATCTGAAATTCAAAACGTACTTACTATTCATGTCACTATTCATCAAATTTCATAAATTTTGATATCTTCCATATTAATCAAAATTAATAGTCTTAATTACTTATAATAGACTCTATATACTTATAAATAACTATTCTAATTACCAGATATTCTTAATCTAAAGAGAAAATGAAGTTTGGAGAAAATTACCTTATTTTCTCCAAAACTGAATTCTTAAAAATTCTTACTTGAAATGATCATCAAAGCCCTTTTAAATGAGTTAATCTAGTGATTTAATGAATTAATTATGAGTATTAATGCATTAGAAAATGAATAGAACAAATCAGAAAGAGATAGGAGAAGTAATGAAGAAGAACGAAGAAACACAGAAGAAGAAGGTATTGTGAAAATGGCTACTGGATCTCTTGTTAAATAGGCTACTGCCTCACTAAAGCCGCTTCGCCAAACTCACCTCACCAAAGCCACTCCGGCAATGCCACTTCTCCAATGCCACGCCGGAAATCCCATTTCGCCAATTCTCCACTTCGCCAATTGCCACATAATCTTGACCTAATCCTTAAAGAGAACCTTAGGGGGGAGATTTTTATATTCTTTTGAATGTGTTATTAATCTGCATTTATGTATGAAATTGTCAGTATGCATGTTATTTGAATTGATTTTTAGCATAGAAGTGGTCTAGAGGCTGTTAGGACTTAATAAGGAAATTTTGAGTTTTTGATGAACTGGGGGCAAAATGGTCATTTTTCACCCGTCGGATTTTAATGGATTTAATATCATATTTGGAGGTATAAAAGAATTTAAATACTTGAAAATGACATTATTTAATTTATTTGAATATTAGTTAGTGAAATAAATCCGGTTAAAAAATGGTTCCCGGCAAATTGTGTAATTTCGGTACTTCGGTTGCATTAGGGGTATTTTAGTCTTTTTCTTTATAATATGGAGTTATAGAGTGTGTGTGCAACCCTATGGTATTATTTTAGGTTTGATTAAATCTAATCATTGGATCAAATGATGAAGATATGGATAGTTAGATGAGTAGGTTGCAAATTTGCTATCATAAGCTCAAAGTATAGGATTTTTGCCATTGGTTTTAGATTTGGTATGTTAAATGTATGTGGTATCCATCATTGGTTTTAGATTTGGTATGTTAAATATATGTGGTATCCATCTTAGTTGACTTTGGATGAACCAATAGTATGAAAGTAAGAAGAATGGATGGTTGGAAAACTAGGTTTCACAAAAATTACTATGAAACCTAAACCATTG
>CANXYC010472142.1:0-10021 GCA_948193065.1 Aleurites moluccanus
TTTAGGTGGAAGAATACTAGCTTTTGGTGTTTAAAAATGAAAGAAAAGATCAAAGAATGGATTGGCTAGGTTTGGCCGAAATATTTGCTGCATACATGGAGGTTTTGGCTGAAAATTTGATGGAGAAGAAGAAGAAAATTGAGATATTTATCCATTAATTAAAGGTTTGATCCAATGGTTTAGGTTCCATTGTAAGTGAAACCTATCAATCCAACCATCCATTCTTCATACTTTAATCCTATTGGCTAATCTAAAGTCAACTTTAATAGGTTACACATGAATTTGTCACACCAAATTACAACTAAAGGCAATGATTCCATACAATTGAGCTTAGGTTAGCTAGATTGCAACCTACTCATCTAACCATCCAATATAAAGTCATTTGATCAAACGGTCGAATTTAATCAAGCCTAAACTAATACCATATGGTTGCACACACTTGATAATTCTATATTATAAAGGAAATGACCAAATTACCCTTAGTGCAACCGAAACACCGAAATCGCGTAACGTGCCGATACCGATTTTTCGACCTGGATTATTTCTTAAACTAATTCTCAAATAATTAAAATAAGGCCATTTTCAAGTCTTTAAATTATTTTCTCCTTTTAAATATGATATTTATTCCATAAAATTCCGACGGGCGAAAAATGACCATTTTGCCCCAAGTTCACCAAAAACTCAAAATTTGCCGATTAAGTCCTAGCTGTCTCTAAACTATTTTTATACCTTAAACTAATTCAAATAACATGCATAAATATCAATTACATGCATAAATACATATTAACATCACAATATTAAGAAAACAAAATTCTCTCCCCGAAGATCTCTATATAGATTTTGTTCGGGCTAGGCTTAGGTGTTACAACTAAAAATTCTGAAATTCTCCAAAATATTTATCCACACATCTCAGAAAATCAGAAACGAAAATAAAACAAAAATAAAAAATAAAATATTTATTATTGGGTATTACATTCTTCCCCCCTTAAATAAATTCGTCTTCGAATTTAAAGAACTTACCTTGAAATAAATGGGGATACTTGAAATAAATAGGGATACTTGGCTCGCATAGACTGCTCACTCTCCCAAGTATACTCTTCCGTAGCTTGATTCGTCCATAGAACCTTAACCATTGATATATCTTTATTCCTTAGCCTCTTGATCATTCGGTCCACAATGGCAATTGGAACCTCTTCATACATTAAATCTGGTTGAAGGTCTACTGCTGGAACTTGCAACACATGAGAAAGGTTTGCCACATATTTTCGAAGCATAGACACATGGAATACTGGATGTACACTATCTATGCTAGGCAGCAAAGCTAACTTGTATGAAACCTCTCCAACCTTGCTCAGAATTTCAAAGGGTCCAATAAATCATGGAGACAGCTTGCCCCTCTTGCCAAACCTTAAAACTCCTTTCATTAGTGAGATCTTTAAAAACACTAGATCTCCAATGGAATACTGAAGATCTTTTCTCTTTGGATCAGCATAACTCTTTTGGCTGCTAAAAACTGTCTTTAATCTCTCCCGGATCAGCGAAATTTTTTCCGATGCATACCTTATCAATTCTGGTCCTTCAATATGTTTTTCTCCAACCTCATCCCAACCTAAGGGAGATCTGCATTTCCTACCATATAATGCTTCGTAAGGAGATATCTAAATCGTGGAATAATAGTTATTGTTATAGGCAAACCCTATCAATGGCAAGTGCTTATCCCAATTTCCTCTAAAATCCATAGTGCACATCCTCAGCGTGTCTTCTAGAGTTTGGATGGTCCTCTCTAACTGTCCATATGTTTGCGGATGAAATGCTGTGCTAAAATCAAGTTGTGTACCCAAGCATTCTTGTAATTTCTGCCAAAATCTCGAGGTGAACTGAGTACCTCTATCTGAGATGATCGAAACTGGAACCCCATGCAGCCTAACAATCTCATTGACATAAATCTGTGCATATTGCAAAGCTATATAAGTCATCTTGACCGGCAAGAAATGAGCTGACTTGGTTAATCTATCAACAATAACCCATATCGAATTATGGCCTCTTGAAGTCCTTGGCAATCCAACCACAAAATCCATAGTCACTCTCTCCTATTTCTATTCTGGCAATGGCAATTCTTGAAGTAATCCAGAAGCTTTCTGATGCTCGAATTTGACTTTGAAATATCTGCAATTTTTGTCATTTTAATTAATTGTATGCTTGATGAATTTAATTAATTAAAAATATGAATGTTTTGAGAAGATGCATAAATTTCTGGTTGCAGGGTAATTTTATGAGGCTGATTGTGTGATCTTAAAGAAATAATTTGATAAAGTGTAAAATATAAAAGTTGTAGGTTCATATTGCATCTTTAATTCTGTAAAATGGTTCTATAAAATTGTGTGTGTGTGAGGAGTTATGCCTCCTTGAGCAGGACCTGTCTGGTTTATTATGTCTGCAAGAAATCTGTGAATGTTTGAATTTTTTAGGAATGACTGAGGCTGTTTGTGCCAAAGGTGTAAACATGAGAAATATTCCTTTATGTGTTGTGTTGTTGTCTGTAAAATTTCAGGAGATTTGGATAAGTATAACTCAGTGGAGAGTGAAATTTCTCAGGTTTGTTCGGATGAATATTGGGCAGTAAGTCAGGGTGAGATTTACAGAGTCACCATGGTCTGTATAGTTGTCTTTGTGATTTAAATTTTTGATATGTTGAACCCTTAAATGTCTATGTTAAGTGATGAAAAGAATCAGGGAGTTTGGATATTTGTAGCTCATTTGCGAGCTGATTGAATATAAGTTGTCGAGGAAGGGTTTCAGCTCAGCAGAGATTGGTGTTGCGAGACGGCAAATGCGAGGTGGCATTTACGAGCCGGTAATGCGAGCAAGCAAAGAGGCAAAGTGAGATTGCCGAGGTGGTAATTGGCGAAGAGGCATATGCGAAGTGAAGTTAGGTGAAGAGAAAATTGGCCAAGAGGCATATGCAAAGTGAAGTTAGGCGAAGAGGAAATTGGCGAAGAAGCATATGCGAGGTGGCATATGCGAAGTGAAGTTAGGCGAAGAGGAATAGGCGAGGTGGAATTATGTGAAAAGGCATTGCCGAGGTAGCATATGCGAAGAGGGAGATAGGCAAAGCGAGTTAGCAAAGAGGCATTGTCGAGGTGGCATATGCGAAGAGGAGTTCGCGAGGAGAGTTTGGCGAGGCAGCATATGCGAGGTGGCATTTGCGAATTGTATATGCGGAGTGGGATTAGCAAAGTATCTTATGCGAAGTGGCATTGCCTATAATATCTGCCATTTTGTTATATTTTATTTATTGTGTAATTGATGAATTTAAATTAATTTCAAATATGAATGTTTGAGAAATCCAGAATTTCTGGTTGCAGTTACAGGATATTGTGAGGTTGGTTGCATGATCTTAAAGAAATAATTTGATAAAGTGTAAAACATAAGGATTGTGAATTTATGTCTTATTTATAATTCTGTAAAATGGCTTGGCAGAATCCTGTGTGTATGGGGAGTTATGTCTCCTTGAGCATGACTGGTCTGGTTTAATGTGTCTGCAGAAAATCTGAAACTGTTTGAATTTACTGGGAATGATTGAGGTAGTTTGAGCCAAAGGTGTAAACATAAAAAATGTTTTTTTATGTATTGTGTTGTTGTCTGTAAAATTTCAGGATTTTTGGATAAGTATATCTCAGTAGAGAGTGGACTTTATCAGACCTGTTCGGATGGATTGTAGGCAGTAAGTCTAGGTGAAATTTAGAGAGTCACCAGGGTTTGTATAGTTGTTTTTGTAATTTAAATTTTGGATATGTTGAGACTTTATATGTCTATTTTAAGTGGCAAAAAGAATCAGGAAGTTTGGACATTTGTAGCTCAATTGCGAGCTGGTTAAGTATAAGTTGCCGAGGAAGAGTTTTAACTTAGTAGGATCCGGTGAGCCGGCAAAATGCGAGGTGGCATTTTGGCGAGCCGGCAATGCGAAGTGGCGAGGTGAGATTGCCGAAGTGGCAATTGACGAAGAGGCATATGCGAAGTGGCATATGCGAAGAGGATTTGGCGAAGAGGACAAGGGGAAGAGGATTCAGCGAAGAAGAAAGGCGAGGTGGCATTATTCGAAGAGGCACTATGCGAAGAGGGAATATGCGAAGTGGCAATTCACGAGCAGGATTGGGCGAAAAGGGAGATATGCGAAGAGGCAAAGAGGCATTGCGAGTCGGCACGTGTGAGGAAGAGTTCGCGAGGAGAGTTTGGCTAGGCAGCATATGCGAGTTGGATTAGCAAAGTGGCGTTTGCGAAGTGGCATTGCCGGATCAGTTTGGCAAACTGGGAAGTGCGAGCTGGAAAATGTGAAGTGGGAATGGTGAGCTGGCTTATGCGAGATTGCATTGCCGAGGCAGGATTTACGAGGTGAGCTAGAAAGGGGAATTTTGGGCAGTGGCCTATTTAACCCAGTGTCCAGTAGCGTTTTCTGCACGATTTTATTTTTTCTTTCTCTGTTCTTCTTCAGTCTTTTCTCATATCAATTCTATTTCTTATCTAAGGCATTAATACTCAAATTAATGCATTAGAATTCTAGATTAGCATATTTCAAGGTAGAAATCGTCAGATTTAAGCAAGATATTTCAAGAAATTCAGTGTTGGAGAAATAAGGTAAATTTCTTCAAATTTCATATTCTTTTAGGATTAATTAAATCTAGCAATTAGAATAATTAATTATGGGTGTAAAAAATTTATTGCAAGCATTTTAAGGTTATACATTGTAATTAATGTTAGAGGAATTAGAATTAATGGATTGTCATGAATAGTAACATGAACAGTAAATTCGAATTCAATGCAAATTTTTCTTTAAGAGATGAATTAAATTGATGTTAGAAATTAAGAATAGAAACTCTAGGATGGTTAAATAATCAGAAATCATGTTAAATATTATTGATTTAGGAAAACCCTAATTTTGTGTATTTGGGAAAATTTTCTTAGGAAGAGAAAATCAAAGTAATTGAGGAGTTGAAGTTGAGTAAATTGTTGAAAGGAATTCAAGGATAAATCTGTATTGAGGTAAGTATGAACATTGCATTTGTTATTTCTTATGATAAGACCAAATGTTCTAAATGTGAACCCATATGATTCTTGTATACTTGATTATATATATTATCGGACAAATAAATTGAACAGTTTCTGGTATTTCAAAACCAAAATTTACCATTGGTTCATGAGATTTCATGTGTACATATATATAATGTGAGTGACATGGTCAACTTTCTTGGATCAAGTTCACATGATTTCTACTTGCTTCTTACTTGTTAAACTTGAATGAAATTATGATATATATATATATATTGATGGTCTTGCGACTAATATGTTCTTGTGATATGAAACCATATGACCCTATGGATAGAACGCTCTTTCCAATGAGAGTAAATTCATTGGTCCATTGTGCACTTTGGGAACCCAGCTGGTAGGGTTTTTACCAGTATCCCACCTAGAGGGGACCACGAGCTCTAGGCGTATACCTAGCCAAGCATGCATTTGCGATAAGGTAGCAAGAACTACTGATGCGCTCTGTTATGATAGGTAGCATGGCTATCGATTCATTTTGTAGTTCTACCATGATATTTGATAGTGCTATTCGATTGTGAGCACTTCTGTTTCTTTGTAAGCCTAACCACATTCTAATTCTTACCCATGTTCTCGATATGGATGTTTCTTTCGGATATATATGTGTGTGTGTGTGTGTGTGTGTGTGTGTGTGTATTTCTTTCTTATTGCATGTTCATATCTTACTGAGTTGAAGGCTCACTCATCTTCTGTAGATTTCAGGTGATAGTGTAGCTCGTGAGGGAGCTAGTAGAGAAGATCAAACTTCTTGACTTATTCATCCCAAGAAGCTTCCATTGTAATTCTTTTGATATATGATTATGTATATTCATTGAATGGTATTATGATACAATATGTAATAGAAGTATACTCTAGAGCTCCATAGTTAGTCACTTGAGCATGATAATATTTTGATGTATGAATTGTTACCTTTTGGGTACTCTTGTTCCTTAGTGATGTGAGATGCATCTTTTGATCAGTAAGGAACAAGAGAAAACTATGAAATGATAATGGTAAAAGACATGATTGATGTCTAAATGGATTTATAGAAATGATCATTGTATGATATTATATGATGTTTATAATTGATATAATTGTGTATGAGATCCAGGATATGTAAGTTCTACAGGTTTATGATGGCCTTAAACTTACCGTTGCCCTAGGACTATCGCACCACTGGAGTTGGGGTGTGACATATATATATTGCTTATGTTACATTGAACTTAAATTACATTCTGAGCATATTTATGCATTTGCTAAATTGTTGAATTCCTTTTGAAACCAATGTTGCTTGACTATATATATTTTGTTGCAATTGTTATGATAAACCGATTATTCTGAAATGTTCATTGTTATATAATCCGTTGATTGATAAGAACCTCTATTGAATATTTGTTAACCATGAAAATATTTATAATCTGAACCGAGTAATTATTAGTGTCAGAATGCCTTTTCTGTGAGGGATAAATCATAAGACTGTGTGTACCAGTAACTCAACTGATGAAGTCAAAAGTATCGGGGTCCTTAATAGAGGGGACAAAGTTTCTCTAGGCGTGTGTTAGCGCAAGCACATGTACTATATATAGAGATCATAGTACTTTTGTTCTGTTTATGGATGTCATCAGACTCCTGTTTTATTTCTCTATTATTCTGACATTTATATTGCTTTACCCTAGATACATATGTATATATATTTGT
The DNA here is from genome assembly GCA_948193065.1 of Aleurites moluccanus. NCBI lineage: Eukaryota > Viridiplantae > Streptophyta > Magnoliopsida > Malpighiales > Euphorbiaceae > Aleurites > Aleurites moluccanus. The sequence goes on from CANXYC010472142.1 coordinate 6,778, forward strand.
GATGTGCTATTTCTTGTAGACACTTCTGACTTTTGATTTCTGACTTTTGATTTTTGATTTTTATTTTTGATTTTTAATTTTTGATTTTTGATTTTTGATTCTGATATGTATACATCCATTGACTATATATATTATGATATATATACTATGAACTCTATTTGTTATATATATGGATAGAGACAATATTTTCGAACCTGTATTCTTATTCTGAATTTCAGGTATGACATTTGCATAATTCATGAAGTTAAAGGTTCGCCCTCCTTCTGTTGTAGTTTTTCAAGTGCTAGAGTTGTCAGTTCATAGACTGAGGATAGAGCTTCTTAAATTTCTTTCTCCAATAAGCTAACTTAAAGTATAGGCTCTGATTATTTTAGATATTATTATTATTATTATTTTGAGATATAATCCTCTTAAAACTTCATAATAGTTGAATGATACGTAATATTACTTTTGGATTGTCACTTATTCATATTGGATAGAAGACCTCATTTGCCTTTAATCCATTATGAACAAGTTGAATATATTTTGGACAATTATATCAGGATGATAATACATGTTGATGATGATTATGACTATGGATTGTGAATGGATATAGATATTGTCTGTTATTGCCACAGATTAAGTTTGTGTGTTTTACTGATTTTTAGTGGCCTTAAGTCTGACCATCACATCCTTGGTTTCGAGGTGTGACATCATGTTTATCCACCAATTTAAAATAAGACCAATTGATATATAATTTTTATATCTATTGCCTAATCTACTTTCATGAAAAATCCAATTTAAGAATCCAACACATTATTAGCTATTATATTTCAATTCACATTTTCATCTATAATATATATAAAAAAAAAAATTATATTTCTTCCTATAATAAAAACTATGTAATTTTTTTTTATTATTATTGGTTTTTGGTTAAATTATTAAGTTAATTCGTTTTTATCTCTCATCCTTAATTTTTATTTTCTACCATTCTACCTTCATCTCTTATTCTCCTTCCTCAGTCACAAACATAATGAACTTTACATTTTTGTTTTAAAAATAGTTTGAATAGGTCACAAACATAAAATTAAAAAAAAAAATATCATTACTAATTCTAAAATAGCAAATTTATAAAGAAATTTCAGAATGATTTATCAATTAACTTTTTTTGATTGGTCATTATTCATAACAAAAAAAAAAAGCAAAATTTTACTCAAGTGGAGATTTGAACACATAAATAGTAAAATATAAATCATATGCCTAATTATTCTGCTATAGGTGCATGACGCACTCAATATTCAAAATATAATTTAAATAATAAGCAACAAATATTTAGAAGTAATGGGTTAATGCTATTGGGTTTATGTCTCTTCTAAATTTCTTTGATCATGTGATTGGTTCTATGAAATTAGATCACTACAAAAATAATGGAGTGGAGTTTAAGCATTACCATATTATATTAGATTAATTTTATCTAATCATATATATACATAAATTATTGCAAGGAGAAATTTGAGAATATAATATAATAATACACATAGAGAACTATATACACATATAGTTCTAATTGTATATAGAACTATATACACATATATACACATAAGTATTTTAAGTATGAAAATATTATTTTCATAATTATTATGATTTAATAAAAGATTATATATATATATATATATATATATATATATATATATATATATATCAAGAATTTATATTAAATTTTTGGAGAAAATTAAGTAAATAATTTTATAATTTAGATTTTTTTCCTCATTTATAATTATAAGCAGATTTTAAATTTTTTTAAGTATCGGGTGATTTTGGATTGGATATTTTCAATTCGGATCATCTCATATTTCAGCTATTTAAAGTTCAAGTGGCTTTTAGGTTGGTCACTATTCGGGTTGGGTTACTTTTTGGTCGGATTGCTTCCGAGTTTGGGTTATTTCGGATTGATCTAATGTTGGGTTCGCATTATTCTCGGATTAGGTCATTGTCAGATTTTCAATCACTTTGATGGGTCAGTGAGCAGGTTTGGCGTCTCCTCGAATCGGTTCATTCACGAGTTTGGATTTTATCACACCGATTAATTTTCGGATATAATCACTTTCATATCGTTTAATTTTTGAATAGGGTCATTTTCAAATCAGATAATTTAAATTTTAAATTATTAATAATTAAAATCAAATTAGATATAAGTCAAGTTCGGTGCGAAACGAGTCGAATCAAAATCTCCAAGTTGAGATTCATTTTTCCATTTATAGTCAGATTGCGACCCACGATGAGTTTTCATTGCCGAATTGGTCGGCAGCTGGTGGACACCAACACATGTCACTCTATGATTGTCAAACGATCACTTTTCGATGATCCTCTCTCTCTTACGGACTCTCTTTTCCTTTCTGACTCTCTTTCTCTTTTTTTTTTCTTTTTTTTTTTTCTTTTTGCAGCAATAATAATCATAATAATAATAATAATATATGAAAATTTGAGGAAATATTCCTCATAATACTCTTTTCAATTTAAAATTTAAATTAACTAATTAAATATTATTAATTACATAATTAATGCAAAAATAAATTAATACAATAATTTATAAATTAAAATAAAGTCTAAAAAATATTTTTCTCACAACACTTTGAAGTCTATCTAGTCCCGCCACTCGACGAACATGAAGGAGAGCCATGGCTTAGACAAACAAAATAATATGTTCATAATATAGAGTAAGTTGTGAAAAATATAAAAATGGTATTTTTTTTAAATTAGTCCCTCCAAAAGCTTAAAAAATTTAATCCTATTACCACCAAATCAAAATAACTAAAATATTTAGTGAATGTAAAATAATTTTCATCTCATTTAACTTGTTTTACTAAATTTTTTAATTATCTGAAAAGTAATTTTGTGTTTATTTTTATAAATACGTTGTTATTTTCCACAATTTTTAAAAAGATTTATATATAAATTTATTAATTTTATGATTATTAACCTTATATTTTTGTATTAATTAGTATTTTAATTATACACATATCTATTTAAATATATTTTTTATTTATATTTTTCAACCCCTCTTAAGTTTTAATTCTAAATTCATTCATAAAACAATTATTCATATATACCAATACTATTACTAATAATTAATATAAAAATATATATTATATAATTGATGGTTTTTTTAGGGATAAAGTTTAAATATAATCATGAAATATACCATAAATATCATATTAATATTTTTAAATATATATATATATATATATATATATATATATATATA